>JAYKQN010000034.1:2602500-2765000 GCA_036785175.1 Eupleurogrammus muticus
TGATCTGCATACACAGTATGAATTATGGACATAAGAATAGAAAATAAATAAATAAATAAATAAATAAATAAATAAATAAATAAATAAATAAGGTTGTTGGCCCAGATCGATGTAGATAAATGTAAAACATGTCAAGATGAGTCAAAAAGTCTCTAAGCTAATTTTTTTTTTTCTTGCCAACATGTCAATACGCCGTCAGGAAAAAGACGTGAACCCTCGCAGTGGAGTCATCCATCCGTCGCTGCTGCAGCTTTAATTTATAATTGTTTTCATCTCATCGAGGTTAATAGTGGCGGCTACAGCTGTTCGCTCTCGTTTCCTCTCATTCGTCTTCCGCCGGCGTCGGAAACTGCAGCCGAGGTCAATCAAACTGAATCCAACGCGCGAGTCGCTCTGATTTCCCCACAGACGCGTCTTTCCCCCGTCGACGGCAACAATTAAAGCCTGGACGTGATGTGAGTTTGCAGCGATGCAACGTTTCCCACCTGCAGTAATAACCCTCGTACAGCAGGGTTGTTATGCTGGGGCGCTCCTCTGCATTTTCACTACAATCACGTCGCTGCAGAACACGACGACTGAAACCAACGTTTCTCTGAGTGAATGTTTGTCCGCAGGATGTTTGAAGCCCAGAGAACAACGATAACCACTGAACATGAAAAGCTGCTCGATGGGAATAATGTTTTAAAGATGGAGTCACAGAATCCAGGATTTAACAAAGACAAAAAACACAAAAACACTAATTTTAACATTAAAAACACTCATTATACAAAACTGTATCAGAAGAACACACTCATTGCAACACACAAATAACCACTCACTTCAACATTTAAAACAGTCAATCATAACACAAAAAACTACTGACTATCACACAAGAAAACCACTAACTATAAAACAAAAAACACTAACTATAACACAAAAAACACTTACTATAACACAAAAAACTACTAACTATAGCACAAAAAACACTAACTATAAAACAAAAACTACTAACTATAACATAAAAAACTAATACCACAAAATACTACTAACTATAACACAAAAAAACACTAACTATATGACAAAAAACTACTAACTATAACACAAACACTTACTATAACACAAAAAACTACTAACTATAGCACAAAAAAACACTAACTATAAAAAAAACTACAAACTATAACACAAAAAACACTAACTATAACACAAAAAAACACTAACTATAGCACAAAAAAACACTAACTATAAAAAAACTACAAACTATAACACAAAAAACTACTAACTATAGCACAAAAAAATACTAACTATAAAAAAAACTACAAACTATAACACAAAAAACACTAACTATAACACAAAAAAACACTAACTATAGCACAAAAAAACACTAACTATAACATAAAAAACTACTACCACAAAAAACTACTAACTATAACATAAAAAACACTAACTATAACATAAAAAACTACTACCACAAAAAACTACTAACTATAACATAAAAAACTACTAACTATAACATAAAAAACTACTACCACAAAATACTACTAACTATAACACAAAAACCACTAACTATAACACAAAAAAACACTCATTGTAACACAGCCTCACAACAATCTTATCCCTGCAGAATCTGACGATGACTGAACCAAACGTTTTCTGAATGTTCATCTGTTTAAAGTTCAGAGAACATCAGGTTTGTTCTGATAATGAACATAATAACTATAATACATTCATCTTGGGGGTTGGGGTGGATGGGGGGTGATTAATTGATGCCAACACATTTCAATTTAACGGCTCTTTGATCAATAATTAATGAATGCCCCCCCCCTTCTCTTATCATGAACTAGTTCATTAACTCTGACCTGCTGCTGCTACTGTGAAACTCTGCAGGTGTTGAGTAACAAATACTTAACAAGTACTACATACAAATACTTCTACTTCCTGTTATAGAACGATAACAACAACCTCCTCACCTCCTTCTCGAGGCGGTGAGGTGGAGCGTGGACGTCTGAGGACCTGGAGGAACCAGCCAATCATGACGTCACGAATCATCACGTCTAGTTCTGTCATCGTCTAGTTCTGTCTGGTGGAGGAAAGAAAAATAATCAAAAATACACCTTTAGAGGATCAGCAGGAGGCTTCGAAATGTTAAAATACTTCAAGCAACCATCTAATATCATAATGGGTTTTATATATAAAAAAATGTTTAATGATTGGAAGAGTTTTAAGAGTCAAGAATCATCAGGAACTGGAATATTTGAGGATTTAATCCACTGAGTTCATGCAAAAAGAATAGAATAAAAATCAAAGTATTCACAACCTTTAGAGTTAAGGTCTTAAAATACTCAATAAGTACAATACAAAGTACAACAGGTACTAAAAAGAACAATTATAAAAATGTAATTTACTGTATTATAATGTATTTCTTTGGGTGGATTTACCTTTTAATTAACAGTTGTATTTTGCTGTAACTGTTCTTGTTTGTTCTTATTTTTAATGCATTTCACGTTTTATGTAAAGAACTTTATACTATCTTATTGTCTATAATATATAAATGTTCTATATAAATTATGTCATTAAAATGTTCTATACAAGTTCAATATGAAAATGTAAAACTTTTAATTTGACATTATGCATTAATGTGTGTATCACATGTTCATAAACTTTATGTAGATAAATACATAATAGAGATTAAACTAGCTCAATAAAAAAGTAGAATATTTCCCTCAAAGTACATTTTAAACATATTAATTGTATAGTACTGAAGTATCATCTAATGGAAATACTCTTTTTTGTGCTTCATTAACTAATTATAATGGATTTAATAACAGACGCCTGAAAAATCTTCATCTAGTTTCAGTCTGAACTGAATCATGTCGCTTTGATGAAGCTGAAAAAAAAAACAGTGTGTAACTGATAACACTTTGAAAACCCAATTTTTTAGACGGTTTTATTGCAGCCGTCTCGTTTTAGTGGTTGTGTTTACTCAGAAGGAAAAAAACTGTACGCGTTGCATTCCGTGTTATAAATAATTCATTAAAGGAGCCGGAATGAGCAGAAACACAGAAAAGAGAATTTCTGGAGATGTGAGGAGACTCCAGATGTGTCCAGATGTGTCCAGATGTGTCGCTGCTCAGAACCTGAGTCCTTCTCTGACTTCCACACAGTTTGTTAAAGGGACGAATTTTTTTATCCTTTTTTGGTAAAATTTACAGAAGAGTCAAAATACCAAAAATCTTCCAGTAGGTTTACATCAAACATGAATCATTTCTCTGTTTTCTCTGGTTTAACTTTAAATCAGCTCATGTGTTTCATTCATTATTTTTCTGATGCTTCAGGCCAGTTTCTTTGACTTTTTCCCTTATTTCTTTATTTCCAGTAGAACCCAGGTAAAGGAATAAATGCTGAAGCTCACGAGAAGCAGGAAAAAAACGACTTTACTCACCTGACGTTGGATAAATAATTAAATACAAAAATACAGAGAGATTTGCTGCATTTTGACTTTAACACAGAGAAATGTCACCGTCCTGTTTTAGTTTTATTTCCTAAAGGAATAAAAAAATAAAGGAGCCACAGGAAGTTTATCTACAGCAGAACAGTAACGATTAGTGGATTAATTGATTAATTGATCATTAACTATTTAAACAATTATTTAATCATATATATGTTCTTTATTGTATTTGCATTGTACTAACGTGTTAATTTTCAATTATTATTAATTATATTATATTTAAGTCGTTATGTGTTTCAGAATTGTATGTTTTGTTTAAATTAAGTTTTCAATAATCACATTAATCACCAACTATTCTGATAATTGATTAATTGATTTGAGTCATTTTTTAGTTCTAAAATGTCTCTGATTATTTCCTGGTTTCTTTATTCTTCTATAATACGTTTCTACAGAAATACAAACTTCATACAGATACGACTGTTATACAGTCATGATCAGAACATTGAATATTGTGCTTGTTTATAGGAAAAAATATGGTTCAGTAATCAATGACTATGTTGTTTCAATTAATCTATTGATTCGTAAAAAAAAATAATCTGTTTGGTTCAGAAAATTGTGTAAATCACTGTTTCCCAAAACTGAAGATTCAACTTAAAATGTAAAAGAAACCAGGAAATAACCAGAGAACAGAAGCTGGAACCAGAGAATTTGGACATTTTATTATTAAAAAATGACTCAAATCAATGAATCAATTATCAAAATAGTTGTTGTTTAACAGATCAATCTATCTGATATAGTTTTTATTTGCAGGTCTAATAAAAAAGCTCAACAATCTATACACACTATAATAAATAGAGCTGCAGTGATTAGTTGATTAATTAATTAATTAATTGCTCAGTTGCCAGCTTTTATTTTAACAATCAATTAATGGATTTGAGTCATTTTAACTGATAAAATGTCCAGATTCTCTGGTTCAGCTTCTGTTCTCTGATTATTTCCTGGTTTCTTTATTCTTCTATAATAGTAAACTGATGATCTTTGGGTTGTGGACAAAAAAAGACATTTTAGCTTCAATCTGCAGCTTTAGAAACACTGATCAACATTTACTGAACCAAACGACTAATCGATTAATCGTTTAATTAATTACAGATTGATCAACTATAGACATTAGTATCAGCTCTACTGTGATTGGTAGTGAATTGATTTGTGGATAAATCAATCTACAACAAAATATTTTAATACTCATTACAATGTCTGTGAAAAAAATAAGGAACTACTCTAGAGCTTCAAATAATAGTTGATTAATCGATTAATCACCAACTATTCAGATTTATTTGTCATTTTTAATGATAAAATGTCCAGATTCTCTGGTTCCAGCTTCTGTTCTCTGATTATTTCCTGGTTTCTTTATTCTTCTATAATATGTTTTTACAGAAATACACAATTTTTTTTTTACAGTGATGATCTCTCCTTAAAAATAAAAACATTGTGAGTCCTACAGAAAATTCTATGTAAATTCCGGCCCCAGAAATCCTGCTGATTCCTCTTTATGATTCCATCTGGGTTCCCACATCATGAAACTCATCCTGTATGAGAACAGGAAGATAAACCTAAAGATGAGTCTGATGGAGAGTGGATGAGCAGCTGGACACAGAACTGCTCGTCCTCTCTCTTTGTTTAAATGCTCCAAACCAATAAAACAAAACCAAATGAAACTCTGAAAAATGACGGGGAGAGAAACGGCCGACGTGTCTCATTTAAAAGTCAAATCTGTCGGCAGTGAAAACCACTTCCTGTTAACGCCGTCTGTCTCGTCTTTCAGCCCGATTCATAAACGTTAGAGCAAACAAAACCACGGCGTTTACGAGCCGCTGGAATACGTCAAACACTCAGCGTTCAGCAGCGAATCTCTGACATTTACAGAAAAAATAAATGTTGTTGCTGCAGCTTTTCACATTTCATGAGTCTCTTCTTTCATCAGTAAAAACACGTCACGTCCTTGAGTCCTGGTGACAGAAGAATCTGAAGTTTACAGCAAAAAAAAAAAAAAATCACTGCAAAAAAACACAAACTGTCACTGACGGTTTCTATAAAACTGAAAACTGGAATATTCCAAAAAAAAAAAAAAAAAATCACATGAATGAAAAGTTTTTCAATCTGCAAAAATCTGCAAAAAATAGTCAAATAATTCATAGATTAGAGTAATTTTTTTTTAGATAAAATGTCCAAATTAAACGTCCAAATTCTTTGCATTGTGTGAAAATTTCTACTGTAAAATGTTGAATCGTCAACATGTTTTAACATCATAGAGAAAAATAATGAATGCTTCCATTATAGGACAGATTTATATCTTCAGTATCTGAACTAACTGATTAAACAACCACCTAGAATTTAAAAATGTTTAATTATGATGTTTGAGCCAAACGTGAAACTAATAAATGCAAAAATTCTAAAAGTTGGAATAAATTATTATCATTAAAAGGACAATCAGTCATGAACAGAATTATCAGTGAAAAGCTGCTTTTCTGCATAAAACAGCCTTTAAACGTTGTTCAGTGATAAATCACTGAATCTCAGGCTGATTTTATTTTCCAGTGGAGTTGATGAGGTTCAGGAAAAACATCACGGATCAGGAAAAGCAAACGGAGCTTTAACCTGGACTGATCTCTGCGTGTTGGTTCTGAGCGTCTGATCAGAATATTAATGATCCGCAAACAGACGCAGGATTCAGGAAGGTCCAGAACGTCCAGAGGAAAGGGTCCAACTCACCATTATTAATCAGATTATTACCATTAATCCATGACGGGTTCGGTTCATTAGAGGCTGTAGAATGTCTGAAGCTGAAGATTCAACGTTAAATGTTATAAAATGTAAAAGAAACCAGGAAATAATCAGAGAACAGAAGCTGGAACCAGAGAATTTGGACATTTTATCATTAAAATGACTCAAATCAATTATTATAATAGTCATTAATGGAATAGACGACAACTGATCAGTTATTGCAGCTTTAAATACACTTATATAAACATCTTTATTAGATGGAGCTCAGTTCATAGACAGATTCACCAGAACTGGAACTAAACTATTTTAAAGTGGATTAATTTATTGCAAATTGAAAGAATTAATTGAAAAATGTCAAAGATTGAAGCTAAAATGTCTTTTTTTGTCCACAACCCAAAGATCATCAGTTTACTATTATAGAAGAATAAAGAAACCAGGAAATAATCAGAGAACAGAAGCTGGAACCAGAGAAATTGGACATTTATCAGTAAAAAATGACTTAAATCCATGAATCAATTATCAAAGTGGGTGCAATTAGTGTGATAATTGGAAACTGATCAATTAATCGACTAATTGTTGCAGCTCTAGAAACATGAAGCAAAACAAGATGAATTTGTGTTTGTTTGTTTTTTTTGGCTTTTTGTGCTGGATTCAACACCAGAAAGAGTCTTAATAACAGAAAATTTTAACAATATAATGATGCACGAAAAAGTTGGTGATTATAATAATTATTCAGCTCTAGATTCCAATTTCAAGGTTTTTTCTCTCGTTGTTTTTTGCTAGAATATTCTAGTTTGTGTGGTTAGAAAAACCAACAAACTCTCACATAAAACTACAAACTGCAACTGAGAATTTGGACATTTTAGAATTAAAAAAAGACTCAAATCCAATAATCAATTAAATCAATTAAAACAAAACATGCGATTCTCACGTCCATGATGACTAATTATAATATAATTAAATCTTAATCGATCAATGATTACAGCTCTGATATAAACTACATCACGTTATACAGTTGGAGAATCAGTAGAACAGCTGGTTAATATCCAACAATAAATGTAAAGGACACCAACTGTCCACCTACAGTACATAGGCTGAATCTGCACAAACACTGGTCATCAATCATCAATAGATCAATCATCTATCATAATACGTCTTTAATTTTACACAAACTCTGTAATGAATAGATAGAATAAACTGCAGTGATTAGTTGATTAATTGATCAGAGACATTTTATCTTCAATCTGCAGCTTTTGACAAACATTGATCAACATTTAATGAACCAAACGACTAATCGATTAATCGCTTCACTAGTTGATAGATTACCTGACAATTAGAATAGTCATTAGTTGGAGCTCTATTTAAAAAAAAATATCCAAAATGAGGAGAATAAGCTGGAAATAAGCTAAAAATGCTGCCAATTAAAGCTGCAACATGTCATTGATTAATCGATTAGTCAACAACTATTACATTAATGGATTCTGGTCATTTTTTTTTTTTTGTGAACAATTGTTTTTATTTTGAAATAGCAAACATATAACAGAATACAGAGGTACAGAACATGTTTCCTAAAAACCCCACCCACCCTGTGGTAAACATCCAATTGACAAATCAAATAAGTAGATGTACATGCATACTGTATTGACAGAAAATAAATGAAATAAAACTCAAATACAGACAAACATCTTCCCACAATAAACACAGAAAATAAGAATATGAGAAAATAAATGTATCAACTCAAGGGGGGAGACAGAGATATTAATTGGCTAGATTGCCAGAAATAAAAGTTTTAACTCGGTCAAAAGCAGCACTCCACCTCATCAGTGTCTGAGAACTAGCCCCATGTATCCTAGCGGTTGATAACTCCAAGGAGATGATATCCAGCAGACTTAAAGCCCATATGCGCCTACACATTAAGTGAGGAGGATTCCAGCGGGTAACGAGCAACTTCTTGGCTGCTGTAAAAGCAGCAAGAAGAAGGTTTTTTTGAAAAAGTGAAAGTTCAAGGACTGAGAAGTCACTTAAAAAAAACATGCAGGGAGTTAAGGTGATATCTTTGTCCAGTAGAACTGAGATATCATTAGCTAACTGACGCCAGAAAGGGTTAAGAGCTGAGCAATCCCAGAAAAGATGAAGAAAGGTGCCTGGTACCCCTTGTGGACATAAATTGCAGTTAGGAGACACAGAAAGGCGCATGTGAAAACGTTTTAAAGGTGTTAAATACATTCTGTGTGCTAATTTCCAATGTATCATCTGATGATTGGGATTTTTGGAAGACATTGTTATTACTTCCCATGTGTGTTCAGAAAAAGTGTCTTGGGCATCAATTTGTAGGTCCCTAGACCAAGCTGCAACTACTCCCAAAGGTTTATACAAAGATTCAAGGAGAAATGAATATATAGATGAGGCTGAATTAAAAGAAGGGTTGTTAAAGAACTTTAAATTGCGAAGAGGATGTGGAGGCAACTCTGCATCCAAAGGAAGCCCATAGGCACAGAGAGCTGATCTAATACGCAAATACATAAAGAAAGTGTAGGATGGAATGTTATACTGGGCCCTAATATCTTGAAATGTCATTAGGCCTTTATCATTGAACAGGTCCCCAAGAACAGTAATACTGCACTCCACCCACTGAGAGCATCTAAAAGGAGAGTTACCAGATAAAAATGATTGTTGTTAAACAGAGGAAAGTGATAGTGCCACTTTGGCATGGAACCAGTCTGTCTTTCCAAAGATCTCCAGGTGGACACTAGATGGGATATTATTGGGCCAAAGCGTAGATTACATTGTTTAGTTGGAATGTTGCAAAAGACTATGTCTTTTAGATTATATGGAGCCACCAAGGACTCTTCAATAGCTCTCCATACCACTTTGGAATCGGAGTTGAACCAGACTAATAAAGAGCGAAGAGTGAAAGATTGAGCGTAGAGTTTAAAATTAGGAAAGGAGAGACCTCCATCTATCCTACTACGCTGAATAGTGGTCAACTTAATGCGAGAACGCTTCCCATTCCAGATGTACTTAAGTAAAATGGAATCAAGTTGGGCCCAGAAGTGAGTAGGGGGAGGCAAAGGCAGCATGGCACTGAAAAAGTTGACACGAGGGAGGACATTCATTTTAACGACTGATATGCGGGCATACAAAGAGTTGGGTAAATGAGTCCAATTTAAAAGATCTGAGCTAATTTTTGACAGGATTTTCTTAAAGTTTTTGTTCACAGTATAATATAGAGAAGGGTAGATGTCTATGCCTAAATAATGGAAAGAGGAGACAACTGGTGCAGTCTCTGGGAGAGGTAAGGAATTAGAATCAAAATTTAAAGGAAGAAAACAAGATTTGCTCCAATTAATCTTATAACCAGAAAGATAACTGAAGTGGTCAAACAATGTCAGAATATGTGGTATGGATGAGGCTGGTTTATTTACAAATAATAAAATATCATCTGCATATAATGAAATGTGGTGAGATGTATTTTTAATATTGATGGGAGGGATTATGTTTGATTGCCTGATAGCCTGCGCCAGGGGTTCCAATGAGAGGGCAAACAATAAAGGGGAAAGAGGACAGCCCTGTCGTGTACCTCTACTCAAGGAAAAGGGCTGTGAGCATATTTGTCCTGTTAAGACGACTGCCATTGGGTTATTGTATAAGACCCTTATCATGCTAATAAAACCAGAGCCTAAACCCATATGCTCCAGGACAGACCAAAGGTAGTTAAACTCAAGACGGTCAAAAGCTTTCATGGCATCTAAAGAAAAAACACCACAGGGGGTTTCTGATTGATCTGCAGAATAGATTATATGCAGTAAACGACGGAGATTGTCAGAGGCAGAGCGGGATTTTATAAACCCTGTTTGGTCTTCATGAACCAGTTTTGTCATAAAAGATTCCAATCGGCGTGACAGAACTTTCGCATACAATTTAACATCCACTCCAATCAAGGAAAGTGGACGGTAACTAGAACATGAGGTAGGGTCCTTGTCTTTTTTCAAAAGAAGAGATATAACAGCTGTATTAATACTCTGTCTAAAGGATCCAAGTTCAACTGAGTAATTAATCATGTCTAACATAAGTGGGCCCAGCTCAGACCAAAAAGAGGAATACAACTCAACAGGAATTCCATCCAAGCCTGGGGACTTGCCTGTGCTCATACATTTCAAGGATTCTTCCAGTTCTACAAGAGTTATCTGTTCAGACAGGGAAGCAGACTCAGAATTAGATAATTGGGGTAAATTAAGAGAAGATAGAAAAGTAGAAAATGTAGGTTTGTCACAGGAAGACTCAGATGTATACAAGTTGGAATAAAAAGAACAAAATGTGTCATTAATACGTTTTGGGTCAGTTAAAAGTTCACCAGATGGGTGCTTTACAGCAGGTATATTAGCAAACTTTTCATTTTTCCTCAGTTGTAGAGCTAGAAGATGACTGGGCCTACTCCCATTAAAATAATAATTTTGTCTAGTTCTTTGAATCAGGAACTCTGCTTTAGCTTTGAGCAACTGATTCAGTTCTGTTTTAACCACACTAATTCTAGTCGCAGTTTGGAGAGAAAAAGAAAGTTGATTTGATGCCTCTAGTGAAGTGAGCTCAGCCTCTAGGTCAGAAATTTTCTTGATGTTTGATCTATGTAAATGTGATGCATATGAAATTGAAAAGTTACGGATAAAGCCCTTGACTGCATCCCAAACTATTCGTGGGTCGTCCACTGAACCTTTATTGATATTGATAAATTCTGTAAGATTAGCCTTAAATGAGTTGCAAAAATTCTCATTACGGAGTAATGTAGGATTAAACCGCCAACGAGGCGCCCGGGGAGGTCGTTTAACAAATGACATTCTCAAAATATTACTACCATGGTCAGATAATGACATGGGGCATATGTCTGAGCTAAGTAAAGAAGAGGAAAGAGTACAAGAGATAAAAACAAAATCAATTCGTGAATAAGACTTATGTCTAGAGGAAAAGAAGGTATAGGTTCTACCAGAAGGATTAGACATACGCCAGGAGTCCAGAAGAGATAATGAAGAAATACACTGCCGAAGTTTATCAGTGCAGAGGGACTGTGAGTGTGATTCACTCTGACCTGATCTATCCAAGTCATGTGACATGACAGCATTCATGTCAGCTCCCATCACCACCTCAGAGTCTGACATATTAAGGAGGTAACTGGTCAGTATAGAAAAGAAATTAGGATCATAGGTAGAAGGGGCATAGACAGAAAGAAATGCTAACCTCCTATTTCCAATCAAAACCTTCGTATGAGTTATTCTACCATGTGTATCGCTACCCTGATCAAGTATATCAATACAGAGGTTCCTACGCATTAATATCATTACACCTTTAGTTTTATCAGTAGCTGAAGAAAAAGAGACCACTTTGTAAAATTTGTTATTGCACCTGTGAACATCCTCTTTCTTAAGATGAGTTTCCTGAATCAGTGCTAGATCAATTTTCCTTCTTTTCAACAAGTCTAGAAAACCTACACGTTTATGGGGACCATTCAGACCATTTGCATTCCAACTAAGAATATTTAAATCAGTCATGGCTATCAAACATTTGAATAGATGAAGGAGAAAAAGAAATATTCTGGATTCTTAACATTGGACAAATAAGATGTTTACCAATAACCCACCCCCCTCCCATCCCAGAAATAAAAAGTAAAGGAACATTAAAAATAACACACACAATGCAGGCTGGGCACAGAACAGGCCCATGTCTGCAACTCTCCCTTATAGTAATCCGTGACATCAGCAATGGACTGCACACAGTCTGGGAGCCAATACAAGCCCATTATCAAATATTAAATCTATGATAAACTATCACCTCTATGTTATAAGATGAAAGAAAAAAGTTAGAAATAAAAACCCAATTACATTAGGCTATAAAGATAGGCTAGGTAGTGTTGCAGAAATAACAATGCAGCATGGCCAAAAGAGAAATTTAAAATATGTCCACTTAAGATATAAGGGTGGCCTGTGATTCAAAACCAATTAGAGTCGCCTATTTGAAGGGAAGAAGTAAGCTATAATAGTGATCATTATTACTTAGGTTACAGTCATGTCATCACAAAGTACAGAAAACACCGTTTAAACCAAAGAGCCATCAGAACGACGTTGGTAACATTACTATCGTGCCAGTTTGGCTAACGTTGAGAAGAAGAGTCCAAGCATCATTAGTCCATAGTGCTAGAATTACCTGTGGCAGCAGCCCCGGATAAGGACTGGAGGAGCTGACGCGCCTCCTCCGGTGTTTGCAAAAAGGAAGTCTCACCATTAACAGTCACTTTCAAGGTTGCTGGGTACTGAAGGAAGGTCTGAGCACCCCTGTCCTTAAGCTCTTTCCTCACCGTCACAAAAGCGCTCCGTTTCTTGGCAGTAGTAGGGGAATAGTCAGGGAAAAGGCTGAGAAACCCCCCGTCTTCCAGTCGAATGGGTCCATGTTTCCTTGCTTCACGTAGAATAATATCTCGGTCATTGAAGCGCAGAAGCTTGAAAATGACGACTCTGGGTTTCTTGTTGTTCTCGGCGTTAGCGTAAATGCGATGAGCCCTTTCTATTTCAATCTCTCTGTCCGCCAACGTGGGTAGCCATACGGGTAGAGATCTTTTGAGAAAGCCGACAGCATCATCTTTCTCCATGCCTTCGGGTAGCCCAAGCAGGCGGAGGTTATTACGTCTGCTACGATCTTGTAGATCTACTAGCTGTTGTTCAATGGTGTCCAAACGTTTGGCATGGCTATTCAGAGTTCTCCTTTGATCTCTCTGCTCTCCTGTCAAAGCGTCGATTTTGGAACACATCGTAGACATGTGAGAAGCTAGTTCGCTCCTCATCGTTGCCATTTCAGACTTAAGAACGCTCTCAAGTCTTGCCAAAGTGTCCGCAATGTTGTCGCTAGCTGTAGCCATTGGATCCGAACTTCCCTGTAACTTTTTTTTCTTTTGCTTAGCAGATGAGGGCGTTAAAGTCAACTGTTTACGCGCCTTAGACATTTAGAGAAATAAGCAGGCGACAATAAAGCAACACATTAATTTAAACGAGGTTAAACATAAAAAAAGGGTGGCTTGTATCAGGAGCTCCTTCAGTAAGCGCGCACCTCCATGGATGCGTCACGTGATCTCCGATTCTGGTCATTTTTTAATGATAAAATGTCTGGGTTGGGTTGTGGATGGTGAATAATGTGATTAGTTTAATAATAATAATAATCTCTATAACAAATGAACACAGCACATTAAACACAGTTTTTCCGCCCAAGATAAAACAGAACCCAACCAGAGGAGGTTTCTGTCCATGTGCCTCCAGGCTGATGTGGATCCAGCTGCTGATGTGGATCCAGCTGCTGATGTGGATCCAGCTGCTGATCCACATCAGCCTGCAGAAGATGCACAGCTACAGACCAACATCTGTTCTCTGATTATTTCCTGGTTTCTTTATTCTTCTCTAACAGTAAACTGATGATCTTTGGACAAATAAAGACGTTTATACCAGATTAAACTTCATTAATTCCCACACCAGGGAAACCTGCGTGTTCCACAGTTCTAATAAAACGTCTCCATTCATTATGAGATTAGCTGCGATAACGAGTCTCTGGGCTCCTTCACGTCGTAAAACCTCATCAAACCCGTCGTCTGTTGGCTCTTCATCTCCATTATCTCCATCATCTTCATCGGCCTCGTGATTAAAATCGACCACGTTGACGCCACGATTCCACGTTTCTGCTTTAATTAACCAGGGATTTCTACACGTCTTATTTTTTTCTTTTGTCTTCACCTCCTCCTGTAATTTTCCTGTATTTCACCTTCCTCCTCCTCCTTCACCCCTCCCTGTATCCTCCTCCTCCTCCTCTGCCTCTGAACCACTAATTAATTCTCTCGTTAATCTCGGCATTAAAAGCTGCTCTGACGCTTTCGTGCTGCGTTCAGGTGTTTTAACAGCGTGGGAACTCGGAGGCTGGGAGGAAAATGTTCCACTTACCGGTGAGAAACACATTTTTTCTTCTTGAAAACTTTAATGACCACAGAGTCGCTGCTAATATTTAGTAAGAAAAAAATTATATATAATTAACATTTTACACCATTTTCTAAACCCAACAACGTCTAAATTCTCTGGTTCCAGCTTCTCATACGCGATAAATTTCTGGATTCTTCAGCAGTTTTTGTTTATTTTAAATCAACATTTAAGTTTTTAAGTCTGTAAATTATCTCAAATGTGTTTGTAGTTTTATGTGTGAGTTTGTTGGTTTTTCTAACCAAACAAACTAGAATCTTCTAAAAAAAAAAACAATGAAAAACCTTGAAATGGAATCTAGAGCTAAACGATTAGTTACTGATCATTATATTAATCAACGACTATTTCGTGCATCATTAAATCATAAACTGAATCCAGCACAAAAAACACAAATTCATCTTGTTTTGCTTCATGTTTCTAGAGCTGCAACGATTAGTCAATTAATTGATTAATTTCCAGTTATCACATTAATCGCAACCACTTTGATAATTGATTAATCTGAATAATCAGTAGTTGTCCTCCTAATGAATATCAGAAATGTAACCTGAACGTTATCTGCTGCGATTTATATCTGCAACGAGTCAATTAATCAATTAGTTGACAACTTTTACAATAATCACCAACTAATTGAATAATTGATTAATCGATTTGAGTCATTTTTTAATTCTAAAATGTCTAAATTCTCTGGTTCCAGCTTCTGTTCTCTGATTATTTTCTCTTTTCTTCTTTAATAGTAAACTGATCAGAAAATAATCAAGAATAAATAATTTGAGTCAAAGCTGCAAAATTATCAACTTATGTGGTAGAATGAAATTTGCTAAAACAACAAGAGAGAATAAAACCACTGATTGACATTTACAGCATTTAACGAACCAATCGACTAATTAATTGATGGGATAACCAATCAGAAGCCTCCTTTCTTCTGCTTCCTGTGAAGCTGCAGCTTCGTCCGTTCGGTGTAAAACAGCAGAACTCGTGGCGGTTCTCAGCGTCCGGCTTCTTCCTCTCACATGTTTTGTGTTTTGGTCGTCCCGCTGAGTCCAGGAGGAGGAGGAGGACGTATCAATAAAATATAGGACGAGCCATGAATTAGTAAACGCTGATTCTGGAGCTGAGAACCGGCGTCTGCTGCTGTTTTCAGTCCGTAAATGAGCAGGAAGTGTGTGTGTGTGTGTGTGTGTGTGTTTTGATGAAGCCATAAAAGTTGACTCGCTGCGTTTTCCAGATATGAGAAGACATGTGAACCCTGGGGGACGCGACGCCATCGCTGCAGCTTCATTCATACCAGGGATCATTGGGGTTTTATTTTATTCTATTACTTCAGAAGAGAAACCAGAACAATCAACAAACTCCTCAGAGCTGAGTGAAGCTCTGGAAGAAAACAGATGAATTATCCAACAGCAGCATCAGGACACGAACACGCAGCTCACCCAGAAAAAAACAGCTGATTTTATAAAAGAGAAAACGTCAAATTCTCTGGTTCCAGCTTCTGTTCTCTGATTATTTCCTGGTTTCTTTATTCTTCTATAATAGTAAACTGATGATCTTTGGGTTGTGGACAAAAAAAGACATTTTAGGTTCAATCTGCAGCTTTGACAAACACTGATCAACATTTTACACCATTTAATGAACCAATTAATTAATCTATTTATCAGCTATGATTCAGTTTAAAAAAGAATTTGTCCAAATCCTTTTTCCATAATTCATGATATTCTAATTATTTGAGACGCACCTGTGTACAAATAAAAAACTGAACATCATGTGACCAGATGCTTTATATGTAATAAATAAATAAATAAATAAATAAATAACTGCTAAATACTTTAGTACTGAAGATATTTTGTACCTCAAATAATCAGGACTATTTTTTTTTTTTTTTTATCTATATAAGTGATAGTGATTAGTTGATATAAGTATAGTTATTGATGGGATATTTGAAAACTATTCATTCACTACTTTTAATTAAATTTTACCTCATTTGTTCTTACAGAAACTAACGAACCTACGAACAAAACCACAAACCACGGCTTTAATCAGAAATAAAGCACAGACTCTGTGTAAGATCCATAAACTCAGTAAATCTTTGAATCTGGTGTAAAATCCACAATAAAAACTGTGTTTTTTAACTCACCTGCTTCCTGGTTCAGTTTCCTCCTCAGGTCACATGACTGGAGCCATTTAAACACCTGAGTGGATCTGACTCCGCCCACCAGGTTGTTTTAAAAATAAACTTTATTTAACAGGAAATAAACATTATAAACAGACAAGTGATGATCAACACATAGAAAACAAAGGATCGAATAGGAGATAAATAAATGTTCCCATACGTTATAGATAAAAATAAAAAAATAGTCTTTATACTATCAATGCAGTTTTATGAAAATCCTCAAATTCCATAAAAAATCTAGAGTAATTAGGGGTTATTGGACGTTAACGTTAACAAAGATAAAATCTAAGAACTGATCAACATCATCAGGAAATCTACAAACTCACAATGAGCAAAAGAACAAGGACAGAAAAAATATATAAACTAAGATATTTATATGGTTGAGATGGATGTTATTTTATATTATTATATATTCTTGTATACTCTTATATTTTCTTATGTATTCTTGTATATTTTAAATATATTCTTAAATATCGTTGTATATTCTTGTATATTCTCAATTATTCTTGTATATATTTCTTATATATATATATATTCTTATATATTCTTACAAATTTTTGTATATATTCCTATATATTCTTATATAGTCTTGTATATTTTTTCATATATTCTTATATATTCTCACAAATTCTTTTATATATTTTTATATATTCTTATATATTCCTGATATTCTTTTATATTCTTATATATTCTTGTATATTTTCCTGTATATTCTTATATATTGTTGTATATTTTTTGTATATTCTTGTATATTTTTTTTTATATATTCTTATATATTCTTGTATACTCTTCTATATTCTTATATATTAGATATTCTTATATTCTCTCTTCAGATAATGTTGTGTGGTGTTTAATTGCTGCTCAAACACAAATGATGCGTTCAAGGACACTTCGACAGACAGGAAACATTGAACTACATCATCAGAAAGTCTGTAATAGTATTTGTATTCATATATATAATAAAAGGTAAAACAGCCATTTCTCTCTGTCTGTTATAAAAAACAACATTTTCCTGACATGATTTTCCCGTTAACCTGATCTGGGATCCAGGAGCATTAAAGTGAAGGATGGGCTGCAGCTCCTGAGGCGGCGCCGCTTTATTTCCACAGTGGCGTTTGTGAAGGAAATTGGTTTATACGTATGAGTCATTGATCCACGGAGAACGTTCCAGTCGACGTTCGGCAGCAGGAGAGATAACGGAGTCCAGGACAGATGGATCCGGATAATCCACCATCACACAGGAAATGAACGTCTCAACATCGTAGAGGTCAAAGACCAGCGGGTCAACGAGAAAGACGAGAAGAATGCCACGAGATAACAATAAAATACCAGAAAATAATAGAAAAATGCCAGAATATAACAAAAAATACCAGAAAAATGCAAGAAAATAACAGAAAAATACTAGAAAATACCAGAAAATATCAGAAAATACAAGAAAAATACCAGAAACATCAGATAAACCGCATAGAAATAGAAATAGAAACAGAAACACTCCCTAAAATACCATAAAAAACAGAAAAATACCAGAAAAATTCTAGGAAAAATACCAGAAAATACCAGAAAAATACCAAAAAAACACAATTAATGCCAGAAACACCAAAAACAGCATAAAATACTAAAAACACATGTTGAAATACAAGAAACACACCATAAAACACCAGAGAAATCCTGGAAAATCCCCCCAAAAATATCAGAAAATTCAAGAAAAATACCAGAAAAACACCAGAAGCACACCATACAATACCAGAAAAAAACAATTATTACCAGAAACACCAGAAAACCAGCACAACATACTAGAAATAATAATATTACCAAAAAAAAAAAAAACTGAAATGCACCATAAAATACCCCAAAAACACCAGAAAAACACCATAAAAAACACTTTGATTTTAAACATTAAATTATTCAGGGGCTTTTTCCTACAAGTAGTTCAAATGCAGTAAGTATGTATTTATGAGTATAAAGTATTTTAAACTTAAACTTTTTCTAGTTTTAGTAAAATCAGATTGTTTTATAAAAAGCATCATTTTTTTCCCTAATCAATGTGATCTAAAATCTATAATATATATATATATATATATATATATATATATATATATATATATATATATATATATTGCAGCCTCTGGAGTTAACAATATATAATATAATAATATATAATGATCCACACTTTACATCAATCAATGATCTACTAATGATCTGCAACTAATGGATTTGAGTATTAGAAATATAAGCATATAATATATATATAATATATAATATATATAAATATAAGTGTTCATGTATGAAACAACAATAATAATCATGTAAATAATAAATAAAGCGCGTGGAGGCGACACATGCAGATTCCTTCCAGCGTAGAACAGACAGAAACATCGTCTCCATCGACACTAATTGGAGCCGAGGATTCACACACAGACGCCGACCTCTGACCTCTGACCCCCGACCCCATCAAGGCCTCTTCCTCTCGAGAGGTGAAGCCGCTTTTTAAGGTTTTTATAAACGGCGTCCGGTTTGAAAAGCAGCAGGATGGGTCCCGGTTGACCCCCCCCCACGACCCCGGCTGTTATAACACACCTCAATTATTCATCTGAAGTAATAGTCTCCTGATGAAATATTCATCGTCCCGTAATGAGGGACGTGTTGATTTAAATAGCAGCACTTTGTTGGAAGAAAAAAAAAATAAAAGCTCCAGCTTTTAACCACAGGGAGAAAAAATAGAAAAAACCTAAAAAATGTTTTATTTCTGCAGATCGACTTCGTGTTTACGAATTAAACTCAAATCACAGCAGATTCTGATCAGGAAAAAACATTTTTACTCCTCACGTTCAGTGTATTATTAATTATTAAAAGAGGAATTTCGTTTTGTCCACATCACGTCCAAGACGTTTTATTATACCTATGATAATTAATTCATTGGTTCATACATGGTTATTTAATGTATTTGCATTGCACTAAAAAATCATTAATGTTCAATGTTCATGTGTCTGAAACTGACATTAAGATTTTAATATTATATTACAGTCACTTTTAGAACTGTAGGTTTTGTTTTAACTGAACTATTCTATTCTGAGTCCAATTCATGAATTTTAGTCATTTTTACTGATAAAATGTCCAAATTCTCTGGTTCCAGCTTCTGTTCTCTGATTATTTCCTGGTTCTTTATTCTTCTATGATAAATTTTAGATTTTATTATAAAGACAAAACACTGATGATATTACTCAAAAAGAAAAAGACAAAACTCTAATAAATGATTCATTTGCAAAAACAGATTCTCAGAGTGTGGATTCAATTTATTGAAAAAAAAACATTTTTCATAATATATAAAACATAATTACGTGACACTGTAAATCTCTTATTTTTATTACATATATGTGTCTGCTGCCTCTTTTATCATCCTAAATATAAATAAATAAAAAATATTACAGGTTCAGATGTTGTAAAAATGCTTTATTAGGTGAATTGATCGACTGATCGATTCCTTCGTCACTGACATCACTACTTTCTCGTAAAAGAGTAAAAGGCTTTTTGTTGTGAATATTGATCTGGAGACGGTGATATGAGCTGAAATCCATGTTGTTTTATACATTACAGCCTCACGCTTTAACCATTTATCAGACCGGGTAATAACACAGATCAATATTTATCATCAATATCTCATCATCAGTACAATAGACAAAAAGTCATCAGTCAACTTTATTATACAGAACTCACATTCTGCCTGATTTATCTGATAGATTAAAAAATACCAATAATCATCATTATTCACTGATATGAAACATCTTATATGAATATATATTATAGTTATAGCACCACCTCTACGTTTATGTATTAAAGTAAATCAGTAAATCCATGTTTTAAAAAAGAAAATCATCAGTGATTATCTCTATTGATCAATAAACACATTTTTACCAAAGGTTTTTCTATGAAATGTGTTGTGATGAACATAATAAAACTCAGTGTTCAGGAGATTTTTAACAGGATAAAAAATACTTAAAATTTTCACCAAGAACAAAAACTGGTTTTGGTTTGTTCCACGTGTTTTTAATTATTATTCAGGATCATTAAACATTTTGAAATTGCAGCTTTTCATTGAATTTAATTGCAATGTAATTCATAATAATGAATGTCCATGATTCTTACTTTTATTTATTTTTAATCATAAGTGTTTAGTTTCATATTAATGAACCAAGCTTTATGAAAATTGGTGAAAAAATGGGTAAATTATCAAACTTGGTTTGATTAATAAAACATGTTTATATTATATAATACAGATAATTGTTGATGGTTTTATTTTATTTATTTGGGTTCATTTTATGCTTAATGACATATAGTTAATTTATAACTATAGAGCTGATATAAGTGGAACATATATTAATATAAAATATCTTATATATAAATATATTATCTCATTATCTTATAGATAATGATGATTATTGTTCATTTTAATTATTAATCATAATAATTATCTATTTTTAACATAGACCGGGAGAATATATATATATATATATATATATATATATAAATACACACACATATATATATATATATATATAAATATACATATATATATATATGTATATATCTATGTATATTTATTTATATATATATATATGTTTGTGTATATATATATATATATATATATATATATATATATATATATATATAAATAAATATACATATATACATAGATATATAGATAGATAGATAGCTAAATTAGATAGATAAATAGATAAATAGATAGATAAATTCACAGTGCTACAGCAGCATTGAAAGAAGTTAAAAAGAAATTAAATTAAAAACAATAAAAAAAAAAAACATTTAAATTAACACAACAGTGAGTCGACTGTGTGTGACTGAGATAGATATATACAGTATAAATATAAATGTATTGCACTGTTTGGCTATATACACAATGGCTATATACATATACATATATACATATACATACATATATACAGTTTGATGTTAATAATAATGTGTTTCTATGTCGCTGTGTTGAGGAGTGTTTTGCTGTTACTGGAATATTCTGCAGGTCATTATTAATATTATTATTATTAATATTATTATTATTAATATTATTATTAAAATCTCCTGCCTGTGGGACCAGAACAGAACAGGAGGTCACACAGCAGCGAATAAACAGCGTGTCGAGTTATTTGAAGCTACACTTCAGTGGCGTTTGTGTTGATGTGAGGAAGAGACTCTGTCATTGTAAAGCATCACTTTTGCTATAATGGAGCAGCAATAAATAGCTCAGAATGAAGCACGAGAAAATGAAAAAGTTGCAGCTTCTGATCTTCACGCAGCGTGGCTGTCATTGTAGAAAAGCAGCTTCTGTTTGTGTGAGACACGGTATCGGACGGGTTGTCAGACGGTTTTACGGCGGGGAACAAACGCCTCGGGATGACGCTGTTTACGGGCCGGAAAAACATGAAGGCAGCAGCAACTCAGAGGAAGGAACGCGGCGTTTGTCTCAGGTGAAGCCGCTTCCTGCACGCTCCTCACGCCATGAACCGTGAGCCACGGGATAAGGAAACCAAACTAAAACACGGGAAGAGGACCAGATTCTGTGTTTTACCGTGTCACAGGAGCAGCTGAGGAGAGGGTTTAAGGTGCGATGAAGGTGAATGAACAAAATAACCTGAATTAAACCGTATAAAGGTCAGTGACAGTTCAGGACTCTCTAAATGTACATTATGGAACAGTTTAGGTTCTTACTATAAAGTGAGTAGAAAATCATCACTAAAAGGAACTTTTCATCATTTACAGACGATTTTACTTTGTTTTGTGATGTAAAATACACTAGAAATCTTTATTTGTTTTAAATACTAGTGATCAGGTACAAATCTGAGCTGAAATAAAAATTCTGTAAACGTCCAGAATCAGAATTTAAGAGCTCAGCTTAACCTTCAGGAATGTGAGATTATCTCCTGCCGTCAATTAGAAGAAGAGGAATTATCCTAATTTATAGATTTGTGCGACTCCATCGCTGCCGGGAAAAGTCAATAAAATCAATAGAAATCAGGTAAAATCAGAAAAAGCTCGTAAAGAACAACGAGGACATTTATACACCAGGAAAACAGCGTCATGTAAATATTTTATAAACTGTGACTAAAAAGTGACGAAAGATTTTAAAGATTTTTGGTCCAATTCACAAAAAAAAATTAGTTATAAATCAATGAATGAGCTAGCTATATTAAAAATCCAATAATAAAGCAAAATTAATAGAAAGTTGTGGTAAAACAATTAGAAGAGAATATTTTTCAGAATAAAAAGATGATTTTATCTCTCGTGTCACTAGGTGGCGCTTTTTTTACAGCTTTTAGAAAATTGGTTAAAAAATGTGTAAATTACCGAGCTGGGTTAAATTAATAAAACATGTTTATATTATATAACACAGATAATTGATGGTTTTATTTTATTTATTTGGGTTCATTTTTTGCTTAATGACATATAGTTAATGTATAACTATAGAGCTGGTGATATAAGTGGAACATTTATTAATATAAAATATCTTATAAAAGTAAATAATGATGATTATTGATCATTTTAATTATTAATCATAATATTATCTATTTTTAACATGGACCGGGAGAAAAAGGCTGAATGTGACCAATTTATATTAAAGTTGATCAGTGGTTTGTCTGTTAAAAGATTCAATAATCGATCCATGATATTGTCAATATATATATATATATATATATATATATATATAGGCAACAATCCTTCATCTAGCTGAATTAGATTCTGGGCTCAGGTTATAAAAGTAAAAATGAGAATAGAAGCTAACGTGTTAAAGTAGATTTGTTTCCATATATCAGAAATATGCAAATATGTAAAATCCCTAGCATCCATAGCATCAGTATATTTATCATTTAGGCCACTTTAGGTACAGTGACATAAAGTGAGTGTGAGTTTCCACTGGTGAACATCATTGTTCTGTGCTGTTCTTGGTTCTTCTTTCGTTCTTCTGGACGTTTCTCTCCGTTCTGGACCTGACTTCCTCCTCGACGCTTCATAACGAGTCGACTCAGCTCGTTGAGCTCGTTAACTTTCTGTTTCCCCCCAAGAGGCCGAGCTCCTTAAAGGTTTCCACTGCTGCTCCTGAACCCGGATCAGATCCTGCAGCCGCTGAGAATAATTAGAGCTCTAATAGCGTGAGTTAGCCGGCCTCATTAAACGCTGCTTCTGACACCGAGAGATGTCAAGGAGACGAGAAGCAGGATGCTAAGTGTCTGAGTTTAAACACACACACACACACACACACACACACACACACACACACTAGCTGTATTACCTATAAAATATCACTGTAAAACCATTAAAATCGTATTATTATTCACAGTAACTGTCAGCGAATATACAGAAATTTACTGTAATTTTCTTTTTATAGTTTTGTGTCTTTATGTTAAATAAAATTTAAATCAATAAGTTATTTCAGAATTTACAATAAAATAAAAATTACTTGTATTTACAGTATTACATTATTTATTGTACAATAAAAATCACTGTGATACTTTCAGTTGTATTTGCAGTATTGGCTGATTAATATTAGAATAAACATAAATGACATACTGTGATTTCTGTTGTTTTTACAGTATTAAGTGATGAACTGTAAAATATAAAAAACAACAATTAAACGCTGTAACTTCAAATATATTTACAGCATTAAATGGTTATCTGTGCAATAAAGAATGAATGAAACACTGTGATTTCAGTTGTATTTACTATACTATAATACAGAAACTTTCTACATTAACTCTAATAAAACACACACAAAAATCATTTACAGTAACGTTACTGTATTTAACAGATAAAAACTGCAGATTTAACAGCAAAGTATTTTTAATCCATAATAAATTATAACCAGGAAGATTCATATGAATCATATCTGGAATACTTCCACTGCTTATATATATTTTACGTCCACTCATGGCAGCTAAAGTATGAAGGAACGGATTAAACCAGGAGCCTGAAGGTCACACGGATAAATATTTACAGAAACATCAATGTTTACTGTATTTTCTATGATCATCAGCCTGTTCTCTGCATATTAAACATACGATGCTAATATATTATTCATGGGATTGGAAACAGCTTGTAGTTTGATAATGAAATTCTGATGTATCAATCAATAAATATATGAATGAATGAGCAGGAATAGTTTTATTAAATAAACTAATTTCCTCCTCAGTCCCACCAGTAACGTTTACATTGTCTGGGACCCAGAGCTGGACTCTGAGGGGGTCTAGGAGCCCCCAGCCCCCAATTATTTATATATTTATATTCATTTAGTTTATAATTGACCTCGAGGAACATGAGTTTTTTTTTTTTTTTTTTTTTTGATTTTTTTTTTTACCATCCTGGAATTAAGTGTAATTGCACCTCCACTACATTAGGGGGCAGCAGAGTGTTCACCGGGAGCATACAGCACAGAGTATGAGTATGAAGTGTAGACACCAAGTGACACCATGAAAACATATTCAATAGGGATGAGAAGACAGGCGGAGAGAGACGGAGATAAAGAGACAAACGAAAGTCTCCCAAAGCTAAGACGAGGAAATATGACGAAGCGTCTGTAGCGCTTGGTTCACTGTGAAAGACCGGTGTGTTACTGAGTCTGAAATGTTGGAGACAGAGACATTAAAGACATTACACCACAATCACTGATAAGACCATTTATGTAGTTTTATTTTTCAGTATCATATGGTTTGACATGGTCAGTCAAACATGTTTAATTAAGGATTTAATTTTATTTTTTAATTTCAGATGCACTTTAAATCTTTTCTGTTAGTTAATAAAGCTATTCTTTGTTGGAAGTTGGTCCATATTTCTTTCTTATTCTCTTATACGTTAATAAGGACGCAGTGTTATGCAGAGGTACTTAGAACAATTTATAGACAAATAATAGTATTTATAGTCGCGCAGGGGGGCGAAATGTTTTCTTCTTCCGTAGGGAGGGACAGAAAATAACTAAGAAGAACTGTATTAAAGTGTTCTGCAACACCACAAGGAGACAAAATCACTTTATTACATCACACTGATGTAAAATTAAAGGAGACTGAAAAAAACTGTAAAAAACACAAATTACAAGTCAGCAGCGATAAACTGAAAACAGAAAAACCAGAGGAGCCGTTTGAAAATCGTAAGGAGACAGAGAAATTTGTCATGTTTTTATAAAAAAACAACATTTTACAAGCTGAGTTAATAATCTGAGCCTTTTTTCAGAAAATGAGTTCTACAGGTCTTCAAAATATTGTCATTAAGCGACACGACGATATTTGCCAACGTGTCACACTGAACATTTCACTTTAGAATATTATGACGTTCATGTTCGAGCTTTGAGAGAACAAATTATTATTTTTTTAATAAGCCAGGAGCCAGAGATCCTTGAAAAACTGTTGTTGCCTTAAAGATTCTGAGAGTTTCTCTCTGTTCTCTGGCAGCTCTGAATAAATAATGAGTCCGGCTGCTGTTCTAATGTCACTGAATATTCTGCTGCTTCATAGAAGAAAGAAAATTCTTTCAGTTCTGCAGCTGCTGATAAATGAAATGTGGCTTTAAACTCAGGATCACTTATATTATATATTATATATATATCATATAAATATAATGTTAGATATTAACCAGGATGTTCTAGCAATTCTCCAATTGTATAATGTAATGTAGTTTATAATTATAAAAATCATTAACTTAGGGTGGAGACTGTTGGTCTGGACAAAAAAGAAATTTTAGGTACAATTCAGCTTTAACAAACACTGATCAACATTTAATAAACCAAATAACTAATCAATCAATCGTTCCTATAATCAATAAGTTAATCATCTATCAGACTAGCGTTAGCTGCAGCTCTAATGAGAAGCTGCTGTTTGACTTTGTCTTGTCTTTATTTTATTTTGACAGCGACAAGTGCATCTGCTGCATAGCAGGCCTTCAAAATAAAAGCATGCCACTTCCAACTTCCTGCTTACATCTGCATTACAACTCAAATCAATATAAAATATGTCGCATGATTTACAAAAAACAGAAGTAAAGGAATTATGTAAAAATGGTGGATTCTCTCAGAGGTAAATGGATTTAATTCAATTAACATTTAATTAATTCATTGATAGATGAATCCACTACTGATGGTTTTCAGTGTTTCACTCAGTAATAAACATCTGGATCTGCCTCAAAGTCGAACTTTTCAACCACTTTTTTATGATAAATCCGTTTTAAATATCAGGTTTGTGTTCCCAGGTTTATTTGGTTTATACCACTTTAATTTTACTTAATTTTAATTCTCCTGCAGAAATGCAGAGATTTGTCCTTTACCCTTTAATATAATATAATAACATGAATGTTATCATTTCATATTCACCTTTTTAGTTTGTGTTTTGCTCCTCAAACATTAAATGACATCAAATAAAATCTGTGTGAATATTGAAAACAGTGAAAATGAGAATTTATCCCCAGATCAGACACATCATGGTTGGTTAAGAAAATAAAGGAATTAAATAATCTCATAAAACACGAATCCTCAGCTCAACAGTCGGTTTTATAGATTCAGCAGAACTGTAATGTTTAAAAAAGTAAGTAAAATAAGATTAAAATGGAATTCCAAAAGCAGAAGAAATGATTTTGGAGAAAAAATTAAATGGATTTTAGGAAAAGATAAAAAAAATGATTTTGAGGAACGGATGTGAGGAAGAAATAAATCACATTTTGGGGATTTGGGAAGAAATGAAAGCGATTTCTTTGGGTCCCAGATAAACACTGGGCTGACGTATTTGAGCTTTTAGTTTTATCTTTCTCTTTCGTTTATTTCCCCGGCGACAGATGAACATTCGCTGAGGTTTCACAATACGAGAAATTAGACAAAATTCCTTTAAACTCACAGCCACGTATCTGCTGCCATCAGACAGATATTCTATTATTATTTATATTATTCCCACAGTTTCATAGCTTAATATCGTGGCTATAATCAGTCACAGCAGAGGTTTTAGCCGTGCATTAAGGAGATTAAAGACGTGACGTACGAGTGACGAAGAATCTCTGAGGTTTAAAATCACAGAAATAACCTGTAATCACCAACGTCTGAGGAATCAGCCTCAATGATGCTGTTTCTGTCTGATTCCTGCTCAGAAAACATCGTCTGGTCTCAAATGTTCAGGACGATGATGATGATGATGATGATGATGATGATGATGATGGGCTGTGACTTTTCTGATTAGTCTATTGATCAGTTGGTTCATGTCAATCAGTGTTTTTCTCCAAAGCTGCAGATTGAACCTAAAATGTCTTTTTTTGTCCACAACCCAAAGATCATCAGTTTACTATTATAGAAGAATAAAGAAACCAGGAAATAATCAGAGAACAGAAGCTGGAACCAGAGAAACTGGACATTTTATCAGTAAAAAATGACTCAAGTCAATTAATCAATTAGTTGTTGATAAATAAATAGTTGGAAACGAATCCATAATTGTAGCAGTAGCTCTGCTAACAGTAACTAACACATATAATTTACAGATAATAAAAACGCAGATGCATCTGTATTATAAAAATATATTCTTTCAGTTCAGCCACATTCATCACACAATGTCTGCTTTTAATGAATTTATACTTTAGATGAACTTCAAGTTATGAGTTTTAATTTCTTCCTATTTGCATATGGAAATAATCTTAATCCCCAGGTGACGATCATAAACTGTGAAAATGTGATGGAGGATTTTCCTCATTTCCAGTTTTTTATTTATTATTTAGTTGTATTTATTTGAATTAAATCCTGTATCTAAGTCTGATCATCTTCTCTGATATTAAAGTTGTTGAAGTGATTTTCAGGAAAGAACAAAACAGCAAAAATCACCAACAAAAAAACTCTTGATTGTTTCTGAGCTTCCAGCAAGTGATGGATCCACCGAGATTTATTCACTTAAAACTAACTGATCTGAATCTGATGCAGCAGGTGGATCCGGTAGATCCAGTATCTATGGACCAGTGGTTCAGGTCAGGTAGGTCAAGTAGACCCAGTAGGCCCAGTATTTCCAGTACATCCAGTTGATCCAGTTGGTCCAGTAGACCCAGGTGGTCCAGTAGCTCCAGTAGATCTAGTAGACCCGGTTGTTCCAGTAGATCCAGTAGGTCCAGTAGACCCAGTATCTGTGGACCAGTGGTTCAGGTCAGGTAGACCCAGTATGTACAGTTGTTCCAGTATATCCAGTTGTTCCAGTAGATCCAGTAGACCTAGTAGATCCAGTTGGGCCAGTAGACATAGTGGATACAGTAGACCCGGTAGATCCAGTTTGGCCAGTAGATGCAGTTGGTCCAGTATACCCAGGTGTTCAAGTAGATCCAGTTGGTGCAGTAGATCTAGTAGACCTAGTAGGTCCAGTAGACCCAGTAGACCCAGTAGATCCAGTAGACCTAGTAGATCGAGTTGGTCCAGTTTGGCCAGTAGACCCAGTAGATCCAGTCGGTCCAGTGGACCCAGTAGATCCACTAGACCCAGTAGGTCCAGTAGATCCAGTAGGTCCAGTCAGTCCAGTAGATCTGTTAGATCCAGTATCTGTGGACCAGTGGTTCCTTCCACTGTGGAGGAGCCTCCAGCTCTAAACGTCCTGAGCTCATTGACGGCGACAGGTCGTGTTCTCTTTCATTTTCTCCACCTTCGTCAGGATGCTGCATTTAAAATCTTCTCGTTTTTTTTCCCTGCTTCATACAGAGAATAATTTATTTCGGCCTGTTCGGGAAAATCTGTTTATCATCGCGCGTTTCAACGAATCAGTTTCGTAACGGAGATTGATGACGGTGTAATGAAGAAATGTCACTTCACTGGATGAGTTTTTCTCGTCTAAATATCCTGCAACAATTTCCCCTCCACTCATGATGATTATTATAATATTTATAATATTCACAGAACAGCAGCTTCATATCATATATCCCAGAGCTGTGTGTGTGTGTGTGTGTGTGTGTGTGTCAATATACTATTATAACATTATATCATCATACAGTAATGCGTCAAAGTATGCTGTGTTTTTTATGTATTACAGATAATTGATTTGTGACTGATATGTTAAACATTTCATGTAAAAGCAGCATTTAATAGCTGGAGGAGGCGGAGCTAATCTGAACTGATTTATGAGGTCACAAGATGCATCTGAGGGGATTCAGGATGAAAGATTGGGTTAGAAAAATAAAATAGAAAAAAAACAAAGTTCTGAAGCATCTGTAAGGATTCATTTTTCAAAAAGATTATTTAATTTATACAATTTATGAGAAACATTGCAGTTTTTTTTTTTCCTCTTCGGGCCTCGAACATTTATTTATCTGGAACATGTGAGGGAATATTCAGGAGAGGAATGAGACTTTGGTGAAACCACTGACAGCTCTGACATGTGGAAACAGAATCACACAAACTAATCTTTAAGAATGAACCAAGTTATTTTTTTTACTTATTTTAACCATATTTTTTATTCGAGAAAAGGTCGCAGCGTACAGGATGAGTGAATACGTCTTGAAGCATCTTCACCCACATACACCATATGGAAATAAATAAAATCATACCAATTATGATAATTAAATACATATTAATGAATGCAGCATAATTTATGAGATCATCATTGTTCTATGAATAAAAACAATATTTAATAATTCAAGTGATTTTCAAAACTCACACTACAAAAATGAAATAAAGAAAAATGCATTTTCTTTTTTTCATTTCTGATATTTTTTTTAATTAATTGATTAATTGATGAATTACACCTAAAATAAACTGCTCATGCCAATGTTCTGACTGATGGTCTGTGTGGACAAGAATTAATTCCAATTTGTTATTTGTGTGTGTTCTAAACTCATACTGTGCAGTTTATGATGTAAACGATTGAATCAGGGTTTAATCAGTAAAACAGAGTCTCGACCTCGTCCTCGTCCGTTCGCCGCTCGATGAACTGAGGAACCCGGCGAGTTTTTTCAATTTAGTCTGAACACACAAATGATTTTGTGGGTTATTGACGCCGTGAACGTGAAGCCGGTTTATTGGGTTGAGATCTGGGGACTCCACGAGTTCCTGGAACTGAATTATCACCGCGTGACGTGTTTTTTTAACGTTTCTCTGTGATGAAAATGAAGAGAAAGAAGCAGCGACATGTTTTTTTTTTGGTTTTTTTTAATAGGATTGTGGAAGAGATTCAGATTCAAATATTTGTTTTGCCAATTTTGGTCTTTGCATGTTTGCATGTCTTTTAGCACATTTTTAAAAATAAAGATAAATAAATACGATTATTAAATTATTAATTATAGGTACAATTATAACTCAATGGTAGAATAAAATGGAAAAAAAAAATAATTTTATACATAAAAACAAAAAGTGAGAATATGTTTACATAAAAAATGGTAATATTTATTTGAAAATGTGCAGAAAATACAAATTATAATTAGTTTTGCTGAATAAAAACAAGCTGCATGTGTTTCTGCATCATTAACCAAACAATGATTTTTTTTGTGAATTTGTTAATATTTTTTATGCAATTTTTTAGTTTGCAAATATTTGTTTTGCTAAGTTGGTCTTTGCATGTTTTTTTTTGCTTTTTTATTTTAGCAAATTTTTACAAATAAAGATAGATAAGATTTTTGAATTATTAATTAGAAATGCAATTATAACTCTCTATAGTACAATAAAATGTAGAAATAAGATTAATACTTTATATATTGACAAAAAGTGGGGATATGTTCATATAAAGCATGGTAATATTTTGTTGAAAAGGTGCAAATCTATATGATTTTTTTTTTTTTTTAATATATTATTAGATTTTTTCCTCAACCTTTTTTTGAGAAACCTTTTTTTTTTAACTTTCTTTTTAGGTTTGCAAATCTTTTTTGGGCAATTTTAGCAAATGTTTTTTAGTTTTGCAAACTGCAAACTTTTTCAGTAAATTTGCCCATTTTTTTGCAGATAAAGATAGATAGAGAGAAATACAAACCCTATATGGTGAAATAAGGGGAAAAAAAAAATAATTACATATATAATAACATAATAATAACATTAATGTAATAATAAAACTTAGGGGATGACGTGAGGAAGAATCATACCCAACATAAATAATTTCCACCCGTCTTCATACTTGCATACATAGTTACTGTAATTAATAAATTCCAACCTCCTGCAGCTCCTTCTACTCTCTGTTTGCAGCTGGTGTTTTTCCGTTTCCAGACTTCAGCCCGTTATCAGATTTAACTTCTGAAAACCATAGAGTTCCTGTGTTTTCCCTGGTTTTTGTCGGCCATCTGTCGGCTCCGTTCCTCTGTGACCTCACACAGACACGAGACGTTTTTTCCCACCAAACTGAACCTGTTCTGTTCTGTTTGTTATTTTTTTTTCATATTTCTCAGCGTGTCGTGAACTTTCCCGGAATGGGCGAACGTGTTTATGCGGCAATTATCACATCTGGGCCCGTTCAAGAGTCGCCGAGGTCGCGTTCTGCGTCTTTCTGCCGTTTAAGTCGAACGCTTCCTGAACTCCTCGACCCCGTTTTTGCATGTTTTAACGCTCATGAATTATTCATGGATCGCGTGAGTCAGCGTCTGCAGCAGCGAGCTGTTTGTGTAAATGAGGACGTGTGCGCTTTAATGAAACCGGATGGTGAAGAAGAACCAGATTTACCTCCAGCAGCCTCCACTTTAAACGTGTAACGCAGTGGTTCCCAAACTACGGCTCGCGGGCCGGATAAGGCCTGCCTCCAGGTTTGGTCCTGCCCCCTAAACAATACCAGAGAGCATTTAGATTTTTTTTTTTCATATACTGTATTTTCACAACTATAAGGCGCACATAAAAGTCTTATATTTTTATGGATTGTAGATAAAATAACGGGGATGTGCGTTATGCAGAACATGGTTGTTTTAACAACCTGAAAATGGTAAAGAGACACGCTGATAAAGCACAGTTTAAACTGAAGGAAATCAGCTACACAGCTGAGTTTAAGACATAAGACAGGTGGTACGAGTTGGAGGAAAGACTGGATCAGTGGATCACAGAGCAGAGACTGGATCAGTGGATCACAGAGCAGAGACTGGATCAGTGGATCACAGAGCAGAGACTGGATCAGTGGATCACAGAGCAGAGACTGGATCAGTGGATCACAGAGCAAAGAACGAGTAGGAGAAGCGTTCTGATGGTCAATATTCGACTAAAAGCAGTAAAGCAGCAGAAGAAATGAAAATTGAACATTTCCGTCTTGGTGCTTTTGTTTCGGTGCCATTTCTCCATCCAGACCAGGACTACGGTAGCGCAGCAACTTCCAGCGGATTATAACCCATCATTTAGAGGAAAGTGACTCTGATGGTGAAGAAAGTGAAGCTGGCATGTTTGATGGAGATTTAGCTGCTGTTGGAATCAGAAACAGAGGATGAGGACTTTGATGGTTTGATTGATGACATTACCCCACTCTATTTTTAAATACACACACTTGTGTGCTTGTTTTATCCGTGTGTTTTACCATGATGATTAAAAAATGTTAGTACTTTGTAATCAATACTTAGATAAAGCACAACCAAACTCAGTTCTACTCCCACTCTATATGTGTATATATCTGTGTGTATATATAGCTATGTGTGTTATATAAACCGGTGCCTTATGTGTGTGTTAAATACATTTAGACACTTCTTCAATCATCATACTTTTCCTGTTACAAACTGACCCGGGGACCACTGCTCTAACGTGTCTGTGGAATTTAAAGCTGAGCAGAATAAAAGAATGAAAGAAGCTTCCCTGTGAAGGAAAAAGATAATTCACATTATTTATGTTTGTGTAACGCAGCTGGATTTGTGGTTTATCAGCGGTTTGCATCGGACTCATGAACACGAGGATTTGGAACCACAGGCTTAGTTTCAGGTATCTGATGATTCTTAAACCATGAAATTAACAGAATGAACGTCGTAATCCTCCAGAGCTGCGAGCGCCTTTCGTTTCTTAAACGTCTCCTATCGGAGAAAAAGTGAGATTTTAATTGGTTTTTGATTATAAGGAAAGTTGGTGTGAACAGAGAATCGCACACAGCCTTCACAGCCGCATTCACATATACAACATGTAGTTGTGATGTCACAACTACACGTTCATCTCCAATAATTAGACCGTCCTGAGAAATTGTTACATCTGTCGTTTCAGAAAATGAAACTCATTTTTTACAGATTCATTACACAGTGAAATATTTCATGTTATTACTTATAATGACTTTACTTTATGAGGCCATTGAGAAGAAATGTCATGATATTCTAATTATCTGAGATGCATCCATCAGCCAATCAGAGCAGAGCCTCATCAACATTAACCATTGATAGAAAGAAGTTAGCAAAGAATATATCTATAATAAATAAAGTGAAGTATATTTTAACGAGTTATTCTGCAGAAATGTGTGATAACACACACACACACACACACACACATATATATATATATATATATATATATATATAAAATGTGTTCTCACTGCAGAAAAGAGCAGTTTTAATCATTTATGAAGTTCAACATAGAATTCATACCAGTATTTTATTAATTAAATTGATTTATTAAAACTTACAGATATAATAGAACTCCAGACATTATTAATCACCATCAGAGTAAAAAACTGAATTTTACTAGAAAACCTGCATAAGGTGATTTAATCACAGGAGAAGATTTGAGTTTAACGATTTGCTCTGGATGATCAAAATGAACAAAACATGTGGAATTCATAATTACAGAATTTTAAAAAGGTTGAACAGATATTTTACACTTTAAAAAAGAAAAATTTCCTGTCTTTGGTTTTAATTCATTTTTGTTTTCTTGATTTGTCATGATTAAAGTGATGTTGGTGCAGGCAACTTAATTAATTTACTTTACTTTTTCAACTTAGTTAATTTATGTCTTACTGGATGTATTTTTTCTTTTTCTTTTGTTAAATTATGTGTTTAAGGAACAGATAATTATAAGAATTTTTCTTCTTGCTGCTCTTTTTCTGTCATTGAGGTGTTGAACTGTAAATATAGAGTGAAGAAACTTCTGTACTTTTTGTAGCCACTTTAATGGAAGGAATAAACAAACAAAAATAATAAAAACTAAAATACACCAAATAAACCAGATCAGCTCCAGGACTATTTCTCAGGTTTTCCTGCTCGAAATGACGAACCCACAATAAATATGGAAAATTCACCACAAACGCAAACACTTTGCACATAAATCTGATGTCAAATAAATCTACAACATGTGAGGCAACTCCAGAAGTGTCCGAATTAATTCATGTTTTACTGCGACAGAGGAAATAAAGATAGAATATTGCAAAAGTAAATCTGAACTTCAATCTCCGCCTGAGACAAATCCAGTTTTACAGTGAGTATTATCTTAGAAAAGTTGAGTTGTTAGCCCCAATAACCCAGGAATCATTTGTCCAGTGGATGATCAGTATTTTTACCAAGATAGAACCGGTTTTAGTTTTTACAGCTACAATTAGCAGCGATAATGCTAACATTAGCAGCTCTACAGTTACCATTAGCAGTGCTACAGCTACTGTTAGCAGCACTATAACTACTATTAGCAGTGCTATAGCTACCATTAGCATCACTACAACTACTGTTAGCATCACTATAGTTACTGTTAGCAGTGCTACAGCTGGTGTTAGAAACTCTATTGCAACCATTAGCAATGCTACAGATACCATTAGCAGTGATAATGCTAACGTTAGCAGTGCTACAGCTATCGTTAGCAGTGATCATGCTACCGTTAGCAGTTCTATAGCTAGCGTTAGCATTTCTTCTGTTACGGTTAGCAGTGCTACTGTCAGTAAAAATACAACGATTAATTGATGTTTTCAACTATCACATTAATCACTAACTATTCTGATAATCGATAAATGTATTTGAGTCATTTTTTATTATAAATGTCCAAATTCTGTAGTTCCAGCTTCTGTTCTCTGATTATTTCCTGGTTTCTTTATTCTTCTATAATAGTAAACCGATGATCTTTGGGTTGTAGACAAAAAAAGACATTTTAGAACAGTCATAGTTGCAACTTTATAAGTTATTGATTTTTTTCTTCTATTTTAATCAATAAATATGCAGTAAATCAGGACAAACTGAGAAACATAATGTGTTGTATGTTTGTACAGCTGTTTTCAAAATGATGGACTCAATAACACTTGAATTGGAGCTCCGGGCCTCATATAGACTATAAAACTGAAAATGGGAACAAGAAAAAGAAAAAGAAAAAGAATCCCAGTCTCCCACGTCTTCTTCCTTCAGTGTTTGAAATCTTCATCTTGTGAAGACAGAAGCAGCAGATTCAGCCTCTCATGTTCAGCCAAGTCGATTCTTTGATTTCATTCCTCTCAGCAGTGGGAGCTTCCTCTAGTTCAAAAAAATCACTGTGACGGACAAAGTCTTAAAAAGAACTTTGAGTTTAGCTTCTTCTCATACTAAAGCAGAGTAAAATAACTTATAACTGCAGCCTGCTGGTGAAACCATTGACCATTCTGATCTATTGACTGAGAGTGTTAATAGTTTGGTTTAAAACAGTGTAAAACGTAGCACTGCTAATGGTAGCTTTAGCATTTCTAACGGTAGCTATAGCGCTGTTAAGAGTAGCTTTCGTATTGTTAACAGTAGTTTTCGTGCTGCTAACGTAGCTTTAGCATTGCTAATGGTAGCTTTAGTATTGTTAACAGTAGTTTTCGTGCTGCTAATGGTAGCTTTAGCATTGCTAATGGTAGCTTTAGTATTGTTAACAGTAGCTTTCGTGCTGCTAACGTAGCTTTAGCATTGTTAATGGTAGCTTTAGTATTGATAACAGTAGCTTTCATGCTGCTACGGTAGCTTTAGCACTCCTAACTGTAGCTTTAGCATTGGTAACTGTAGCTTTAGTGCTGTTAGTGGCAAATTTAGCATTGCTAATGGTAGCTTTCGTGCTGCTAGCAGTAGCTTTAGCGCTGCTAACGGTAGCTTTAGCGCTGCTAACAGTAGCAGTCTGTCAACATTTACCAGCTCATACTTATGCGATGTTCATTAATAAATTAAACTATATCAGCAATATTCACAAACATCATATGTTACATCATTGGTCATATATCACAGTACGATAAATGTTTATATATAAAAATGGTGTTTTCTGACCTGTTGTTTTCACTGTCGACGAGTCAGATTTTTTTGTCTTTTCTTTTAAAACAAATCATAAAGAACATTCTGAATTCATGACTCACCAGCACAGGAAAAAATGTCCCTGAAAAGTGCTTTATAAATATTATTATGCTGATGGTTGCATTAATAATGAATATGACAAAGGATAAAGCAGAAGGCGACTGGCAGGACTCAGTATTTCAGCTTATTTTAATGACGCCGTCGTCACTCTGCTGTGAAACATAATTTCTCAGTAGAAAACGTGATTTACAGTAAACACTGTGAATCACTGTAATGTGTGCTGCGTGACCATGTTTCACTAATAGTAATAATAATAATAACCGTGATGGATTCCAAACGTCACTGTGGATGCACAAAGGGTTTGAGCAGATAAGAGGGGTCTTGGTGTTGAAATAAAAATGATCTATATTTGAAATAAGAGCTGCACGTTGGGTGAAACTCAAACTACAGACTCGTATTGGCCTTTATGGAACTTTTCCTGCCTGTCTGCCAAACACTATTTATACAGGATAAACAGTTTGATTATTAATAAAACACTAAACATGTTTGAAGATGGATTTACATTATAATTTAGAATAATTTACCTATCAGTCATTAAAGTAAATATTTATAAAGAGGGGTTTTTACTGTACTTTATGTACAGTAAATAATATTAATTTGTATGTCTAATAAAATGTTGATCAGTGTCTGTCAAAGCTGAAGGTTGAATCTAAAATGTCTTTTTTTTGTCCACAACCCAAAGATCATTAGTTTACTATTATAGAAGAATAAAGAAACCAGGAAATAATCAGAGAACAGAAGCTGGAACCAGAGAATTTGGACATTTTAGAATTCAAAAATGCCTCAAATCCATTAATCGATTATCAGAATAGTTGGTGATTAGTGAATAGTTGGAAACTAATCGATTAGCTGTTGCAGTTTTACTGATAGTAGCAGTGTTAACGGTAACAGTAGAGATGCTAACGTTAGCTATAGCACTGCTAACGGTAGCTGCAGCACTGCTAACGTTAGCATTATCACTGCTAATGGTATCTGTAGCATTGCTAATGGTTGCAGTAGAGTTTCTAACACCGGCTGCTAACAGTAACTAAAGTGATGCTAACAGTAACTATAGTGATGCTAACAGTAACTATAGTGATGCTAACAGTAGCTATAGCGCTGCTAATAGTACCTATAGCACGCCTAATGGTTACTGTAGAGCTGCTAACAGTAGCTATAGCACTGCTCATGTTAGTGTATCACTGTTAAAGTTAGCATTAGCACTGCTAACGGTATCTGTAGTACGAACAGTTCTATGTAGTTGATAAATGTGACAGTTGGCAACTAATCGATTAATTGTTACAGGTCTACAATGACAATCAGGTTGTAATATTAAATAATAAAGTAAATTATAACTAATAGTAAATATACTATGAAATGTGCTTTATTTGATGGTTTATAATTTAAATTCCAGGCCTGTATTTGTATTTCTGACACTTTTCCTTTATGATTTTCCTGTATGTTCATCCTTCCTGTTACCCAATGACCAGACCTCTCTGGAAGGACAAAGCCAGAGCATTTTTCCACAATGTCACTCTGTCGTGGTCAAAAAGAAGAAGAAAAAAAAAGAAAAATCATATGTGACAGCGCCACATTCGATGAAAAACTACGAGCAGTTGTGCTTGTCGGGCTGTTTGGCTGCAGCTCTCGTCCTTGAGGCCTTTTGTCATTTTTCTCCCCTCGAGAGTGGTGGCGATGTTTGTTTTTTAAAACGGCTGCCGGAATAATATCCATGAAATCAGGGATGATCCCCCCCCCCATTAAAACTCCACGCCGCCAGCGTGCACGTGAGTGTGCACGGCTGATCCGGGCACAGGAATCCACAGGAACAGGTGGAGTCGTGGACCGGATCCCATTAGTGAGGCTGCAGGAGTAAATCCTGCTCTTCATGCTCTGCTGTGTATGGACTCATATAGGAACAAAAACTGCTTCTGTGGCACAAAAAATAGAAAAATACTCAGAGGCCAGAAATAAACGTATAGATCACAGCTCTCACTACTTCTAATAAATCTGTGAACACTCTGAAAATATGATTCTGACCCTTTGTGAATGTTACATGTTTTATCTGGTTTATTAAATAGATGTTATAGAAGCATACTTATGGTTTTTATTTAATTCTAAAATCTAGTGCCCTTTATTAAAATAAGATTATTTTAACTCATTTACAAAGTAATCAGATAAAACTGTGTGTGATTTATTTTCCATCTGCTGCTGCATGTACAGAAAAGTAAAATATTTGGTTTGGTTTATTGCCTGGAAGTTAAATTTATTGAAGGTTGATATACAGAAAAATAGCTGAAAGTTATTTCGGATTTAACTTTAAGATAGAAGAGAAGATATAATTCTCTCCTAATGTACTTAGTACAAATCCCTGAGAAATTTCAAGTAAATTATACTCATATTAATAACTATGAGATCCTTGTTTACTATAATCATGAATATTAATGAAGTTATATTGTTTCAAGTAGAAGTAGTATTTAAGTAGAATTTACTTGAATTTTGTAAGATTTTTCTACCAAATACATTAGGATGGAATTACTTCTACTTTTGGTACTAAAAGAAGTGTGAAGATTCAGTCAATGCAATAGTTTAACTTCTATATTTTTGTAGGTTAAATGTCAATGTGTGTGTATATATATATATTTACACTGACATTTTACTTAAATATAAAGGAGTACATCGACTGAAGCTGCATGATTCATTTTAGAACCACAAAAAAGAAGTAGTAATTCTATTATGACTATTCTACAAGCCATTTAGTATTCTTTCAGTATGGTCTTTTTTAATAATGATATTTTACTTTACTATGCTTAATGCTGTTATATTCTGTTTTAAACTTAATTATATATATATATATATATATATATATATATATATATATATATATATATATGTATACACACATGTATACATATACACACACACACACAGACACACACACACATATATGTACATATATAAATATACACATATAGGTGCTGAAACATCATAAATCCAATAACTGCAACCTATTGACATAATAAAATTAGGTTATTAGGTAATTTAACCAATCATTCTTTTAGTGCACATGTTTTTTTAGGATGAAGCTGAAACCTCCAGACAAGTGTGTGTGTGTGTGTGTGTGTGTGTGTATCGCTGCTGCTGTGTGGTTTTTGGCTCCACGTGAAGGGCGAACGCCGCCGGCCGCTGTGGCTCCTCCCACTCGACCACGCGTCACGGCGCCGCTCGCCGTTCTATACATAGCACGAAGAAGCGTGTCACAACAAATGAGAGTCACGGAGCGCCGGGACCTGATGAAGAGATTTTCCATTTTTTTGTGTGTGTGTGATGCAGGGAAATGAAACGACTCACACTTCACACAGGAACTAAAATAAGCTGATTAAATGAACATTAACATGTTTGAAGACTATATTTATATCATTATGAAGCCAACACCGTCCACATTGATTATTAATCAGCCTGTACCATCAAACATTAAAGGAATATGTCCGTGAACAGGAGCTTTTACATCAACTTCCATCACAACTTTTCTTATCTTTATCCCACAAATCAGCGAAATGCTCAAAACAATATCTGTCACATACAGATATATTTTTTTATTATATTGGTTCAAGCTGCAGTATTTATAAAAAAAAACCTCCTGCATATTTAATCTCCTTCCTTCCTTTAACCAGAGGAGAATTCTGTCTCTGATATTGATATTTCTCTTAAATTAAGTCTGTGGAGAGAATACAAACTGCAGCCTGACTTTTATTTTGAAGGAAATAAACACACAAATTTAGCCTCAGAGGATAAAAATGCCTCAATCAATTAGATGTTTGGTTCATTAAATGGTGTAAAATGTCAATCTAATGTTCTCCAAAGCTGCGGATTGAACCTAAAATGTCTTATTTTGTCCACAACCCAAAGATCATCAGTTTACTATTATAGAAGAATAAAGAAACCAGGAAATAATCAGAGAACAGAAGCTGGAACCAGAGAATCTGGACATTTTAGAATTAAAAATGACTTAAAACGATAATTATGAAAATAGTTGTTATGACATCATATTAGTTGTAATATTAGGAATCATAACCAAGTACTTCCTACCTTTTATTTCCGGGGACTTTATCTAATATAATATTAAACCTACATCTCATTGTCATCTGGCTTCTTGTTAAATGTTCATACTTAGCATAAGTTATTTGAATAGCTTCTGTATTTGAATAATGATATGTTGGGTTTCTAGGAGGTTTTCATGTATGTTTCATGCTATACTTTATTCAGTTTTTGACTTAATAATATATATAATGTGCATATAACAACTATTCTATTGTAGTCAATTAATCATTGATTTATATATATATATACATACTATATATATATATATTATATATACATACACACGTACACATACATATATATATACAAACACACATATATATAGTTTTATGCTGTTTTTGTTTTATTCTGTTTTAAACTTAATATAATACTATATATATATGTGTGTGTATATAATGTAAGGTAAGAAAAAAGCAGTCATTACTGGTATCATCTCTGTACAGTTCTTTACTGAACAATTTATCTTCATGTTATACAAATAGCGCTCCTCCTCCTTCCCCATGCAGCACATACATAGTGCTAAGTGCTGCCTTAATGAAGTCATTACGTATCCGCGTGCTTTAAAACCATTTGATTTAATGTCTCTTTAAATCTTTCCCCCGCGGGCCTCGGCTCTCGTAACGTTAAAGTGGATTCTAATGTTGTCTGTTCTCGGCCGGGCTCATGCGGGGAAGCCTCCTCCATCCTGAGAGCACGGCTCTAATGGAGGCGACTTACGCCAGCTCCGTGTTCACCACGCGCCTCGTTAGGAGCAGCCACCGCTTTCTGATGTTCGCTTAATTGCAGGAAAAAAATAAAAAATAAGATAAAATAAAAGATCAGAACGTCTGAGGGGTTCTGGAAAAACTGGGGAAATGTACGTTAATGATGTCACAGCAGAACTGGACAAAACGCTCATGGACACGGACGCTCGGGAAGGAAGAAAATGAGCCACTAATGGTAAACTGTCAAAGGATGCGCAATAATGTAGATTAAAAAAAGGCAGTTTTTTCAAAAACATGTTAATCTAGTGGGAATATGTTGGATTTCCTGCTGGTGGGTTAACATGGATGATGTCATATTTAACACTGGGTAGAAACAGGTGATATAAACATCATTAAACTGGCCTGAAATAGAGATTTTAGTCTAAGGAAATTAGGGATGTGATTCCAAAGTAGAAATGAAGCCGTGGAGTAACTTTTATTTGAGGATGAACAAAAGAGTTCAGACTAATGTTGGAGTTAATAGATGGATTAATAATTATTCAGCTTAAAAACTCATAACCCTGTGTCAGACATGAAAATATATTTTAATTCACGTTTTAATCAAACACCACCTACATACAATGTTTTCAAATTATTATTTCATTCAGGGAAAATAAACTGCATTGTTTAATTCTTGTGGTTTTAAATCAAAGGTGGATAATTGGTTTGTTGTTTTTAATGGAGTTCTAGAAAGATTAAGCATTGGAACCTGTTTGAAATGCTGATATTATTATGTTTAAACATCACAAAATATATTGTTATCACAGGAGGCTGCGACATGCATCACAATATGGATTTTAAGTTAAATCACAATCAGTAAAAAAATGCCTGACTTTTAATAACTAATAAAAACATATAACTGTGCATCTGCCAAACTGTTAAAATCATGAATCCTGAATTTGTAAATAACTTTATCCCAAGAGGCTAAAATTAAATCGATTTCAATAGATTTTAGGCCTTTTCACCATCACAGAGCCGTGATCAACACATATCTATGAATGTAATTCAATGAAAGATAAAATATATTTAAAACTAAAGAAAATATAAGTTCGCATGTGCATTTTATGCAACATCAACACTTTTAGAGTAAAATAAGTCTGAATTCTTTCTAACAACGTTGCTAATCAATAATGAGTGTTTCTTACCTTTAATCCTGGTGCTGCAGGGTTTTTGCAGGACTTCCAAAAAAAAACAAAACAAAGATTTTGACATCATGATGCGTCGTAAACTCTTCCTTCCGACAGATGCGTGTCTTTTATCCGGTTATTTATCATCTTTTTGTACACTCCTTGTCGCGGATTTTGCAGCTTCCTGTTGTTCTTCTTCGGTATTTATCGCTAATGCTAATGCTAATGCTAATGTAGCATAGCGTGTTGTATCCGTCCGTTTCATGGATGGAATTTCATCAATGCATCATATCAGAAACACAGTAGAATCCCTCTGTCCATTCCTGCTGAAAAGTACGATACCCCTCGTCTTTTTTTTTCTTCTTTTATCCATCTTCTCCAAACAGCTGACAACACGAAGCTTACTTCCTGGTTTCAGGACAAACCGCGAACATATTTTTCTGCATATGCGCACATCGAAGCTGTTTCCGATAAAAAAAAAAACATAATAATAATACGACAAACTACATTTTACCAGCGTGTCTCTGTCGTCTGTGACATTAATACATATATAATAAATAAATAAATAAATAGACACAACGACGTGTTTGTTTGACACTTTCCCGCTGAAATGGCTTTCTAGTCGCGCATGCGCAGAAGATTCTATTAAACTAAACTACGTTCTTCTTTAATTATATTTTATATATATATTTCTTTCCTATTTTTATGCTGTTTTAAACGTAATAATATAATACTAATGTATTATTTATCTATTTATCTATTTATTTATTTATTTACTTACTTATTTGTTTGTTTGTTATCAATACATGATGTTTATGAGCCAAGGATTAAGCAGCATTTTTTTTTTCAAATCTTGTGTGAAACTATTGATATTATATTAAACTGTTTTCTTATTGTATTGGTTATATTATTCATGTGGATATTGATATCCACATGAATAATATAACACACACACACACACACACACACATATATATGGGTCAGGAGCCATAGGTTTCCCACCCCTGACCCATCACTCTGTGACTGTGAATAGAATTAAATCACTAAATGAGAGTCAGGAAGCCAAAATTCCTACAAAAAAGCCTGTGATTCTCCCACTGAGGGACGAGAATCTTTACAGTTGAGCTGATTCTGAGTCGTGACCATCGGTGACTCCGGTTCCTCCCGACCGGGTTCTGCTTCTAACGGGTCAGGATGACAGTCGAGGGTCCACGAGGGAAACGACGGCTCCACTTCACGGTTCAGGAAAGTCTGATCTGGAGAAACCGAAAATGTGAAGCTGCAGAAACCGTCCTTCAACTCAATCTGTTACCTGGACATTTATCTGCACCTGAATGTCAACGGTTGCGTTATGAATGTTGAACATCATTCTGATTCTCTGTGGACGCTGCTCGTGTTCCATATTGAAAACTGCATCCCAGCCTGCAGCGAACAGAGCTTCCTTCATTTAATGTGACAGCGAAGGCCCCAGTTTAGCTGCAGAGCCAGTTTGAACAAACTTTATTTACACACTCACCAAAAAACATCTTTTTAATTTTCTAATATCTTTATAGCTGTAAATTATCATTTGCATATTTTAAGTGTCTGAGAACCTTAAAGTTTTAATACAAATATATATTATAATTAAAAATATGACCAACAAGTCACAATTAAAATGATCCTGTTTTGGCAAAATTACTGCAATAAATGAATAATTGAAATTTCTTTTTCCCAGTCATCTTTGGCTCATAAACATCATGTATTGATAATGATTCAATCATTGAATCATTTAACAGTCAAACCACAAATTAAGTTATGTATAGTGGCCTTTATTAAAAATAGATGATCAATCATCAATAATGACTTTTATTTGCATTACTTCCACATTTAAGTATTAATGTAGGTGATTAAACATAAAATGCCACCAAATATTTAAAATGAAATCATCAAAAATAACTGATATCCATGATTATAAACTATTTTTTTACAAACAGGCTTTTTTTTATATCACTCAGCTCTTTTTTGTATCTGGAAACATTTCTTGGAGCAGATTTGGCTCGCGTCTCCTTAATAAAACATATGTATGTTTAAGCAGTTTTTAAATGTTGCTGCTGATCATTTTTATGTCTTATTGATTCACTTCTCAGCCCGAGGTTTACATCAAGTTTTATTTGATTTAAACACAGTTTAATATCATCATTATAGATGTAAAAAAAGAGGGCTGGAGTCTTTGCCAAGCACAATTTTGTAGCCAGCGGCCATTGTTGTTCATAAAGAACAAAGAGCATCATGATGCATATTGATTCTGCTGAGCTAAGTACACACTCGAAGGCGAGTGATCAAACGAAAGGTCAGGAAAAATGAGATGGAACTTTCTTATTATAATGCTGACATTCCCCATTAGGCTCAGAGTCATGAACCAAATCCTGAATCACTTCTTCTCCCCAGAGATTCGTCGAAGGACGTTCAACCCCGATTCCTGAATCCAGGTGGTTATCACCGCTCCATTTATGCAGTAGTGTAGTGTAGAAAGTGTGTGTTCTTGTAGAAAGTGTGTATTCCTGTAGAAAAGTAGATGATGATGAAGGTGATTTTTCATGTCCAACACACTGCTCTGATAACCACAGTATGTGTAGTAAATAGTGAAATGAAATAAATCTTTAGGTATAATTGTCACAACAACTTATCCATCCATCCAACCATCCATAAAACAATAGTGTCTGGATTTTCTGAGGGTCTGTGAATGCATCTTGGAGTTTCAGCGTTTAGTTTATAGAAAAAAGAAAAGACGGCGGCATGTGAAGTTTTCTCAGGAAGTTTGTAGATTTGTGGTAGTAGCCTGTGTTAGTGAGGAATAAAGCAATTATTTCATCAGTTTTAACATTAAAATATGTATTAGACTCATCTATTTATTCTGTTTTTATTCCTTATCCAACCATGGTTTAGTATTGAGGTGACAGCCTCTACTATGAGAGAACAGCGTTCACGTTTATAAGAATATGAACGAGTTCAGAAACAACACTGGTTGCAGGATAGTGGTGGGATACTCAAGTGGATAGGTTCAACTTTTCATTTAGTAAAATATATTTAGTATCATAGACAGAAAGATATGCTTCAGCTAGGACTCAAACACTGGTCTGCTGCTTATGAGGCAAGAACACTACCCCCTACACCACCACAAAACACCTACAGGACTTTAAGTTGTAATGAGAATAATATAATAATCATGTTTTGACTCTCTATCTGAAAAATTATTTTAAAAAGGATTGTACCATTGTACCATTAAAAAACTTTACCTAAAAGTTGAGGTTCATCCAAAAACAGTCAGACAGAAACGAGAGGAACAGACACTCCTTGATTAATAGAGATGTACAATACCATTTAGAGCTGCAAAGATTAATCTATCTATCTATCATTTGATAATAGATTAAATTCTTTTTTAAGAATAAAATGTCCACATTTTCTAGTTCCAGCTTCTCTTTCCTGATTATTTTCTGGTTTCTTTCGTTTTTTTTTTCTAAAGAGAACAAAGAACCTGCTGCAGGATAGTGGTGGGATACGCAAGTGGATGGGTTCAACTTTTTACTTAGTAAAATATATGATATATAAAGAAGTGCTTCAGTTAGGACTCAAACATGGGCCTGCTGCTTATGAAGCAAGAACACTACCCCCTACACTACTTAATAGTCACTGATGGGGAGGAGACACTAAATTTCTGGAAGAAACATCCTGGACCTCAATTAGGAGAAGATTGGATTTTTTTTGGGGTAAAATAAATTTTGCTGCATAGGTGCAACAAAAATGCTCCAGGTAGGACTCAACATGGTTCTGCAGCATTTGAGGCAAGAACACTACCCCCTACACCACCACAGAACACCTACAGGACTTTAAGTTTTAATGAGAATAATATGATTATGATGTTTTGACTCTCCATCTAAAAAAAAAATCACCAAAACAACAGCCTCCATTGTACCATGAAAAAACTATATATCTGAAAGTTAAGGTTGTTCCAACAAGCAGTCGCTCCTTGATTCATAGATAGATGGAGAACTCAAACTGCAAAATGTACAGGAAGAAGGTGAGAGGAGCTGTTTATGAAGGGAAGGGGAGATAACGCGACACAGAAGGAGGAGGAGGGATGTCGCTGCTTAATAAGACAACGTTTCGGATTATAAATCATAAACAGGCTCTTGCCTTGATGAGGATAATTACGCCGCTTTTTCTTCAATCAGCTTTTCCAGCTCAGCGGGGATCGGCGGGGGTCTCACTCGGATGTATTTTCGACAGCCTTTTTTTTTTTTTTTTTTTTCTCCCAGCAGCTTTCAGTTCTAGTTTCAAGTGGTGAAGAGACGTGAGAGGAAATATCACAAATAATAAACAGCACAAACCCAACAGGATCCGGCTGTAAGAAGCTGAGAGTCTCCGGTGGTGTTTTCCTGAAGAGACACAATCCAAACCAATTTTTTATTTTTTTTTCCATTTGTGAACGTTTTGCCTCTTTTTCCTCATTCCACTGCATCTCCACAAGTTGTCAGATGAGTCAGGAAAGAGTGAGTTTGAATGCTAGAAGCCAAGAGGGAAAACAGTAAAAAAAATAAATTACCTGAAAAATGCTCCACACAACAGCCATAAACAGATTTACACAGATGTAAACTGTAAACCTCCCCAGGAGGAAACTCCAGCTGTGATAGACAAAAGAAATAAGGAAAATCAGATCCAGGAATTGTTCCCCCCCTTTAGAATATTTTCCTTCATCCCTCAACAACAATCCATCATAAAAACAGACACGAGTCCAAACCATTACAGCAGTTAGTGGATTTACAAGATGTTAAAAAGGCAGAAAGCCAACGTGGATGTTCAACAATGTTCAACATCATGTTCAATATTTAAAAAAACACATATTTTCAAGGAAAAAGTTCATGATTAGGCTTTAACTAACAATAATATTAATAGTCGCCAAATATTCTGACAATCGATTATTGGATTTGATTCATTTTTTAATTCTAAAATGTCCAGATTCTCTGGTTCCAGCTTCTGTTCTCTGGTTATTTCCTGGTTTCTTTATTCTTCTATAATAGTAAACTGATGATCTTTGGGTTGTGGACAAAAAAAGACATTTTAGCTTTAATCTGCAGCTTTGAACCAAAGAACTAATGGTTCCAATAATCAATAGATTATTGATTTTGACTATCATTAGTTGTAAGTTTCAGCATTTTAAAGTGGAATCCTGTATAGAGCTGCAACAATTAGTTAGTCACCAACTATTTTGGGATTTAATTAATGGCTTGAGTCATTTTTAAGATGAAAATGTCCAGATTCTCTGGTTCCAGCTTCTCTTCTTGATGATACTTCATGTTTATTACTGTCTAGTTTGGTCATTAGTGGAGCATTAAATAAAATAAATGTGTGGAAACTTGATCAAAATCCAGCAAAACTCACTTTGCTAAGATAGAATGTGAATGTTGTGTCACTTTTGATAATCAATCAATTTTTAAAGAAGAAGAAGATATGATGATCTTTGGATTGTGGACGGTTGGTCTGGACAAAAAAAGACATTTTAGGTTCAATCTTCAACATTTGAGAAACACTGATCAACATTTTACAACATTTATGAACCAACCAACTAATGGACTAATGGTTTCAATAGCTAATAGATTAATGATTAGTTGTTGTTATATAGTCACAGGAGTGGAAACGTGTTTAGGATTTACTTCAATTAGTTTATTTAGGACTTTGAATAATGTCTTAGTTTTTATGTGGATAAACGCTGTATTTGTTGTTTGATAAAATAGTGTTTAAAGTGAAGTTATCGCTGGTGAAGCAGAAGTTTTGAGTGTTTTTTTTTGCTGAGCAATCATAAACAGTTTAGTCTGAGAAAGATTTCAGTGAGTACAGGTATTTTTAGAGATGAACAGGAGAGGACCCAGCACGGAACCCTGGGGGACGCCTCAGGACAGAGGAGGTGGTGAAGGAGTTTGTGTATATTTATTCATTCTTACATTTATAGCTCCTTTCAATCATTCAAATATTGATTTTTTTTAGGTACAGGTGACCCTGTCGGTCAGTTTTCTCCTCGTGAGAAGCTGTCACATCCACTTATATGTGGGAACTACTATTTCAAATTCACAATTACCTGTAGTCTCACACAGCAGCAAAACATGCCGAATCCCCTGTAAAAAAGCATGAATATTCCCTAGAGTTCACCAGGGAGTAATTGAAATTTGCTGAAAAATAACTGGCACGAACATGCATCTTCATGCTTTTAGGATATTTGGCTTTTCAATTTTGAAAATAGACAAAAAAAAACTCACACATGGAGTATCCTACAATAAAAATCGATGTGTCTATGCAAAAATTGTGCACCTCTTTTTTTTTTTGCAATGGTCTGTGCTGCCTCGGCAGAGAAAAGTTCTTTTATGTGCTTTATATTTGGCAGTTCGACCATGTAGGGAAGAAAATGTCATTTTTGTTCTGCATCATATATATGTCCCCATAGGGAAATATTCCTCCTCAAAAAACACCCACTGTGGGCCACCAATTATGCAGTTTGAACTCAGACATGAAGGAGGAAAAATAGGAATCTAGAGTCTGCGAGTTATTGCAGCCACATGCTGCACGACATGATTTAACACGAAAAATATTTGGTTTAAATAAGGCTGAAGAAATTCTGGTTTCCGTGTTGAAGTTCTTCAGTCATGTGCATTGAAATCGAGGAGCTACAGCTGATTAAATTGTGAATTCCACTAACATTTAGATTAGGTTAAAGTGATAGTTCAGCATATTGAGAAATACTCCCCATTGCTGTTTTTGCTGAGAGTTAGATGAGAACGTTGATATTCAACATATAAGCTCCAATAATGTTTAGTTTAGTTTAGCAGAAACACTTAAAAGAGGGTAAACGGCTAAAAATCCACCTAAAGCAGCATATTTGAAGCTCAAGTTAAGCTACGCCTGGTTTAATCTATAGAAAAGAAACGAAGCATGAGAGCAAAAACAGCCCTGAACATGTTGTTATAGGTGGAATTCATTAGAATTTGTTGCTTTAGACAAAACCAGGCTGCTGTTCCACTCATTTCCAGCCTTTTGCTAAGCTAAGCTAAGCTAAGCTAAGCTAAGCTAACCAGTTTCACATTCACAGACATTTCTCTGCTTCCATCTCTTCTTCTCTGATTACTCAGAAAATAAGACAGCTTAAAGAAACACTGATTGAACCTTATCAATTAATGGTTTCAATAATTGATAGATTGGGCTAATTAGACTATAAAAATAGTTGATTACATTATGTTGTTTTTTTAATTAGTTTAGCAGAAAGAGCTATAAATTCACCTGTAGCAGCATATTTAAAGCTCATGCTAGGCTGAATATTTATGCTTTAATCTATAGGAAAACATATAGGTGGAATTTGTTATCATAAGACAAAGCCATGCTAGCATTTTCCCCCCGTTTCCATTCATTGTGCTAAGCTAAGCTAACTACACTGATCTACTAATCTACACCTTCAGAGGAAGCTAATAATCGTTTTAGCGTGTCACTTTTCACGTCGTGTGTTAGCGACAAAGCCGTCGATGTTGCAGCTGACAAAAGGGAAAAATGGAGTTTAAAGCCTTCAGCTCGCTGACAATACCCGAAAAACCTGCAGCTGGTTTTAACACGCCAGGTTTTAAAAGAGCGTACAGTAGGGAGGAAAAAAACAACCTGAGATACGTCTCCGGCTTATATCATCTTTTATGCGTTAATCCTTTATTTTGCACAGACAGTGGTTGCCTGCGTGGATTTCTGACACACCTGTGCAGTCATTTCACACACGTGTTAATTCACTGAGCTCTCATCCTGTTAATGGAGGATAAGACTGATGGGAATAAGAAGAAGAGCTGCAGGCAGCTCACACTGTGACAGAATCCACCATTAACTTCATATTATATAACACGGCCGCCTGTCACTCAGTGTGTGTGTGTGTGTGTGTGCGTGTGTGTGTGTGTGTGTGTGTGTGTGTGTGTACTACAGTAAATGTCTCTGTGTTTTTAAAGCACACTGGCGCCATCCTGTGGCTCTGAGAAGCATCTGCATCATTAAAAAACAAAAGAAAGCCTTTGTGCAACATTAGAAAATACTTAAATATGTAAATGGGTTGATTTTATCATCCTAATATTTGACCCATTTTTTAAATTTACAGAGAACTAATGTACATCTAGGTGTTTAATTCATTAAAATAACATCAACCAGGAAGAAAATAACATATCAACATATCAATAAATTAGCTGTTGCAGCTTCATATTCACTGTTTAATTCACTTGAGTATTTGCATATATATATATATATAGGGGAACAAAAGTAAGAAAGCTTTTATTTTGAAGGGCTCCTACATGGAAGATGTGATTGTTGAAATAAAATAAACACTATGTCGAAACAACAGCAGCTTCTTAGTATAGTTGAAACTCACAACTATTCTGGGAATGGATTGTTTAAACATTTAATCGATTATATGCTGTGCACATATATGTTGCATGCTTTTATTTTGAAGGCCTCTTATGCAGAAGATGCATTTGCCCATGTGAAAATAAAAAAAGAAAAAGATAAAGTCAAACAGCAGCTTCTCAGAGCTGCAACTGATAGTTGCTTAACATATTGATTATAGAAATAATTGATTGAATAGTGTTTTGGTTCATTAAATGCTGCAAAATGTTGATCAGCGTCAAGCTGAATATTGAACCTAAAATGGCACTATCACCACTATTCTGATAATCAATTAATGGATATGAGTCATTTTTTACTTATAAAATGTCCAGATTCTCTGGTTCCAGCTTCTGTTCTCTGATTATTTCCTGGTTTCTTTATTCTTCTATAATAGTAAACTGATGATTTTTGGGTTGTGGACAAAAAAAGACATTTTAGCTTCAATCTGCAGCTTTAGAAACACTGATCAACATTTGACACCATTTTAAGAACCAAACTACTAATAATTGAGGCATTTTTATACTCTGAGGCTAAATTTGTGTGTTTATTTCCTTCAAAATAAAAGACAACAAAAGACATTCGAGGTTAAATTCTTCAGCTTTTACACCACTTTATAAACCAAACAACCAATCAATAGGTTGTTCAACCATCGAAATATTCATTACTTGCAACCCTAGTAAACCCTTAATAATTTTCTCTACAAATTACCAAAAATTTAGGTTATTTTGAGAAATACTCCAGAAATGACCTAATCAATAAAGTGATGAACGCTGCAAATTGTGATTTGATTTTACACTGATGGAAACTTATGGTGGAAAAAGAAGCATAAAACAATATAATAAAACCTCACAGTGGCTCCATGAAACTATGGAAAGCTGTGTCCAACATTTCACTCAGTCAGTTAGTGGCTGATTGCAGCTCTAGTTTGTTTTTTCCGTCCTATCGTGGCTGTTTTACGTCTACAGGAGCTGACCTGGGGTCTGATAATCAGAACCAGCAGGTCGCTTACGTCTTTGCTGTTGGTGGATAATAAAGAGGAGTAAAACGCTGGTGGCGAGGCCTTAGTGACTCCCCAGCTGACAGCGGCCGCTCCAACACGGGGTTGAATCGATGAATAATACAAACTGATGGAGCCGGCCAAGCTGCTCCCTCAGAAAACACCAGCTGAAGTCTGAACATGAAGCGAGGCCTTGTTGTGCTGTGGAATCTGCTCCGATCCGTCCTGAAACTGACTGTAATCCGTCCTCTGTCCGGTTCATTGGTATTTCTAAAGGATCGCCTTGGAGGAAATCAGCTGACAGTGTAATTCAGATTCTGTTTGTTAGCATGATGTCGATATATCCTTCTCGCCTCGGAGCGCGTTGATGACATCATGGCGTTCGGCGTCCGGTCACCGTCGGTAACGCGAGATTGAGGATGACATTTCAGACTCTGGGACCGGTGCGGGGGCGGGAGAATAAAAGGATGAGTTCAGGGTTTTGGCAGCAACACGACGGCTGTGAAAGAAGAAACTGAAACCAGGGACTAGTTCAAGTCCACTGGTGGGTCTGGTTCTAAAGATGGAGAATTAACCTGGAAAGTCTGTTGTTGGCCAGTGGGACTTTTATTTTGAAGGAGATAAAAACACCAATTTAGCCCCAGAGGAAAAAACTGCATCAATTAATTAGTAGTTTGGTTCTTTAAATGGAGAAAATGTCAATCTAGTGCAGTGGTTCTGAAATAGCAAAGGGAGGAGGAATATTGATATATATAGCTGATATTATCATCAATAGTGATTATTGATAGTCTATAGCTGATATTATCAATAATAGTGATTATTGATAGTCTATAGCTGATGTTATCAATAATAGTGATTATTGATAGTCTATAGCTTTTATTATCAATAATAGTGATTATTGATAGTCTATAGCTGATATCATCATCAATAGTGATTATTGATAGTCTATAGCTGATATTATCATCAATAGTGATTATTGATAGTCTATAGCTGATATTATCATCAATAGTGATTATTGATAGTCTATAGCTGATATTATCAATAATAGTGATTATTGATAGTCTATAGCTGATATTATCAATAATAGTGATTATTGATAGTCTATAGCTGATATTATCATCAATAGTGATTATTGATAGTGTATAGCTGATATTATCATCAATAGTGATTATTGATAGTCTATAGCTGATATTATCATCAATAGTGATTATTGATAGTCTATAGCTGATATTATCAATAATAGTGATTATTGATAGTCTATAGCTGATATTATCATCAATAGTGATTATTGATAGTCTATAGCTGATATCATCAATAATAGTGATTATTGATAGTCTATAGCTGATATTATCATCAATAGTGATTATTGATAGTCTATAGCTGATATTATCATCAATAGTGATTATTGATAGTCTATAGCTTCTTCACACCAGATTTCTGCATTTAAATCTACTATTTTCTATTTTTCTAATCCTAGGAGGGTGAGTTTCTGTCTTAATCTGAGATGAAGTGTGTTTTTCTGCTTTATGATTGATTTAACTTAAAAGTACTGATCCAAACAGCCGATGATTTATGAAGGAAAATGTTGAAAACTTTTATTTTATACATGCATATGGTACGAGAACATCAGAATCATCGAGCCGCTTCCCCCTGATCGATCGTATTGATCCGGCCGTACAACTTTTTTGTTTCTGTCCTGTCGCGTTTCCGCGTGGCGTGCAGCGATTCGTCAGCGATCCTCTGGGTGACCTCGGCCTGAGCGAGAGCCTCTGGAGGCGTGGGTCGATGCTCACGCTGGAGAAAGCTCCATAGCTCATAACAAAGAAACACAGTATTGATCACGTCGGTCAATAATGGGAACCATGAATTTTTCCCCTCTCTTGCTTTAATTCCACACTAAGGTGCCGTCGATATATATTTATGGTTTTTTTCCTCTTCACTGGTGATGAATAGTTGCTGAAGTGAGAAAATAAAAGTGACGGCGTCGCCATTGGGACGTGAAGATATTTCCACTCTGCCACATCAGTGAAGTGCTTCAGTTTCTGAACCAGCATCGAGCAGCGGGTTCAGAACCAAAAATACTGTGTGAACACCTTCACTTATAACAAATATTTTCCATTTCTCATCCCCTTTAACAGGTGAATATGACTGAAGCTGGTTTGGCTTGTGTTTGACATTAAGTTAAAGCCAGGTTTTAATCAAATTTCCTCTGAATGTTGGCAAAGGATCCATGAACAGATGTTTACATTTATGTCATGATCCAGAAGAAATCCTGGTTTCTGGATCTCTTTGAATTTTCTGTTGTTCAGTAACATTACAGTGAATGGAGCTTAGAACAGGCGCCACCTGGTGGTGAAACCTGGTTCCTGCAGAGCTGAAGCTGAACTGAAGCTGGTTTGGTTTGTGTTCAACATCCATCCATCCATCCATTTTCTATCCCGCTTATTCCTTTTCAGGGTCGCAGGGGTCTGCTGGAGCCTATCCCAGCGCATTTTATGGCGAGAGGCAGGGATACACCCCAGATGGTCGCCAGCCAATCGTGGGGCACACACACCATTCACACACCATTCACACACACACTCACACCTATGGGCAATTTAGATTTGCCAATTAACCTGAGCATGTTTTGTATTGTGGGAGGAAGCCGGAGTACCCGGTGAAAACCCACGCAGACACGGGGAGAACATGCAAACTCCACACAGAAAGGTCCCAGACCCAGGCCCCAAGGCGGTCTTGAACCTGCGACCTTCTTGCTGTGAGGCAACAGTGCTACCCACTGCTCCACCGTGTCGCCCTGTGTTCAACATGTTTTTATTAATTTTTTTTAATCATTTTAAAGCAGAACTGAGGTTTTTTTTACTTATTTAGACTATTTCTCATTGTTCAATAATCTTAAACTGAAGCAGATTTGTTCACTCACATGTTAATAGTTAAAAAGTAGAAAAATATCCTTTAAGGAACATTTAGAGAAAAATAGATTAATTAGTGATTGGAGAGAATCTCAATCTGAAGATGATGTTATCAATAATAGTGATTATTGATAGTCTATAGCTGATATTATCATCAATAGTGATTATTGATAGTCTATAGCTGATATTATCATCAATAGTGATTATTGATAGTCTATAGCTGATATTATCATCAATAGTGATTATTGATAGTCTATAGCTGATATTATCATCAATAGTGATTATTGATAGTCTATAGCTGATATTATCAATAATAGTGATTATTGATAGTCTATAGCGGATATTATCAATAATAGTGATTATTGATAATCTATAGCTGATATTATCATCAATAGTGATTGATTGATTTAACTCTCAGATCACACCAGATTGCTGCATTTAAATCTGCTGTTTCCTATTTTCTAACCCTAGGAGGGTGAGTTCCTGTCTTAATGTGAGATGACGCGTGTTGCGTGTTCCTCGTCTACATGTGACACGTGTAGTAAAAACACTGAACAACAACGACTCCTCCAGGTGCAGTTTGAGGCTCCGAGTCCACGGCGACAAAGATGGATCCAGTTATAACAAAAAATAAAAGTGATGAATATTTTAAGAGCCAATTGTGTTAAATTAAAGTTGTGTGAGTGATTTGTTGTGGTAATAGTGCAACACGCTGTAAACAGCACACGTTCACGGCGCTATCGCCTCGTAAAGCTGATGTAGTGAAGATGTCGTGTTCACGTTCAGCTCATAAAACCACAGCAGAGACACCAGGACGCTAATAAGCTGGATTCATCACTAGAAAAAAACTAACTCACATTACAGGTTGTTTTGTCCCGTTAACAGTAACGAGCCTCTTCTCTGATTGGCTGATGAACAATCCTTAGATTTGTAGTTTCTGAATGGCTGCAACGGTTAATCAATTAATCACCAACAATGCTGGTAATCAATTATGGATTTGAGCCATTTAAAAAAAAAAAAAGAAAGAGCCAAATTCTCTGGTTTCATTCCTTTATGATGATAAACTAATGACAATGTTAAAGTAAGAGAATTTGGACATTTTCTTCTTAATGCAAATTAAATACATTCATATATTCCAGCTCTGTGAAGAATAAAATTTAATTTCCTTTGCTGTGACTCATATTTAATCACCAGTTTTTTCTATTATAGCAGAACTTTGGAAACACACACATATTTATATATATATAAATAGTTTCAGATTCATTTTCTAGTTTTTGGATGATTTCAGTCCACAAACAGCTTCTTACATAACAAACTCCCACATTTTTACTCCAAATGAACAAATCCCCTTCAGCCATTTTTATGCCCAAACTCCATCTTTATTTTGTTTGGAATAACTTAAATTTACTTTTTTTCAAATTTTTCATTTTTTCTGCCAAAGGTGAAAATGCCAGAAATAAAATTATTCATCATGTGAGAATAATACTGTGCTGTACGCGGGTTAAAATCAGTCTAAACAAGTTTACTTGTAGAGAACATTTCAACAAGATAATTAAAGTGTTTTGTATGAAACATTGAAAGCATCAAGATTAACGATAAAATAGGATATGAGATTAAAAATCTAAAAATATTTCAATTAATTAAAAGTGAAATCATGATAATAATAATTATAATAATAGTAATAATAATAATAATAATAATTCTGGATACAAATGAATGACTTAGATGTTGGAAATTTTTTGTACACTTCATACTCATCCTCTGTGCTGTATGCTCCCTGCTCACACTCTGCTGCCCCCTAATGTAGTAGAGGTGCAACTGCACTTTATTCTAGGACATAAAAAAAATCTAAATAAAAAGCATGTTCCCCGGGGTCAAACACGTCCCACTGCATTAAATCAATCATAGTGTAAAATTGTACCTGTGACCATGTTTTTATGGTGTTTGCATGTAAACAGCAGATTCTGCTCACAATGACTGATCTCAGCTTCCAGAAACTTCCAGCATTAAACACGAGACTCATCCACAAAATGAGAAAAACCTTCATAGCGTCGCGCAGGAGCATAAAAACCCTCTTCTCCTTTGTTTTTACGCCACGTCTCCTCCACCTTCGCCGCTAGTAACACGATTTCTGAACCAGGAATAAACAAGCGTAAAGTGCCTTTTCATTTTCTCTGGGCATCACGTGGATGTTTAAAAGCTTCTCGGCCTTGAAGCCTGAAGCTGAAGCAGCGTTTCACTCACAGCAGATTAGACGTTTTTATCTGGTTCAGCTCGACAGCAAAAACAACAGCCTGGATATAGTATTCTAACACACACACACACACACACACACACACACACACATATATATATACACGAGCTCTTGTGTCCAGAGTTCAGGACTTTTTGACCCTGAACCCTAAACTCTCAAAAATCAGACGCCTGTCGACATCGTTTTACTGCAGAAAATAGATGAAACACACACACTGGAAATATATAAAATATAAAATATAAAGTATATCACACATTCTGTCAGAGAAGATTTAGGTCTGAAACTAATCTGCAATTAATTATTGAAGCAATCAATCAATTTTTGGTTTGTTTCTTTCTTTTTGTGTCCAGAGCAACAGTCCACAACCCAAAGATCATCAGTTTACTATTATAGAAGAATAAAGAAACCAGGAAATAATCAGAGAACAGAAGCTGAAACCAGAGAATTTGGACATTTTATCATTAAAAAATGACTCAAATCCAATAAATAATTATCGAACAGTTGGTGATTCATGTGATAGTTTATTGTCTGATAGTTTACAGACAATAAAAAACTCAAATTTAACTTTCTGATGATTGGCTTCACCTGTGTGTAGGTCAAAGGTCAACGAGCTGAACAAACTAATTATGTGTTCCAATAATTAAAGCTGAAGGTATTTAAAACATTAAAACAACAAGAACGCCCACATTTATGCACATGTCTACTTTTATTTAAGTAATTATTTTACTTTGTGTAAATGCTATAAACTTGAATAAAGTGCAGTTGCACTAATAAACTTAAATATCACTGTTTTTCCGCTGAATGACAGATTTAACCTAAAAGTACTGGAAGCTGGAACCAGAGAATTTGGACATTTTCTACTTAAAAATGACTCAAATCAATTAATAAATTATTGAGTAGAGTAGTTTGAGGTTAATGGGAGAGTTGAAACCTAAGTGATTAATCAACTTATTTTTGCAGCTTTAACACAGATATTATTAATATTACTGAGCTTTGTTGTGATGCAGTTTGAAAAGATTTTGTGAAATCAGATAATATTTTTTTATATTTGTTGACTGTTTAGTTTATTGTTATTTGCAGCCTGATCATGAATTATAATATGCGTTTTAATTATGAATAATTAGATCATAACGAACATCCGTGTTTGCTTCCTGGCTTTTATTAGCATCGAGTAAAACCACAAACTTCTATAAAAGGTTCAAAATGACTCAGTTCAGTTGGATTTGTTCTCAGAGTAGATGTTGATTACCAGAACAGTTGGAAACTAATCGATTAATCAACCAATCGTTGCAGCTCTGATGTTGATTTTCTTCATTTTAAAGCTGTGAAACATCAGTTTAACAGAAACCTCAGCGCACATCCTGGTTGTGACTGGTCTTTTCCAGAAACGCTCGTCCATCATGGTGTCAGATTCCTGCGTAACGAGGAGCGTCAGGAACGTCAGGAACGTCAGGAACAGAACGTGCAGCAGCTGCTGAGAAACAAGATGTTTATGATGCAGGATCATCATCGCCTGGTTGATAAGAAGCTGCTGCACCAGTCAGAACAAGCAACATGTGAACAAGGAGAATTCACCAAGTTGCTGTTGGTTTATTATTAAAACGTCCATTTAGTTTCACAGAAAACAGCACCATTGATTTTTTTATATTAAATATTTAATACAGAATATAAAACTAGTTAATATCATGTTTTATAACACAAAGCAGTAGTATTATAATACACAGCAGTAGTACTATAATACACAGTAGTAGTACTATAATACACAGTAGTAGTACTATAATACACAGTAGTAGTACTATAACACACAGTAGTAGTACTATAATACACAGCAGTAGTACTATAACACACAGTAGTAGTACTATAATACACAGTAGTAGTACTATAACACACAGTAGTAGTACTATAATACACAGCAGTAGTACTATAACACACAGTAGTAGTACTATAATACACAGTAGTAGTACTATAACACACAGTAGTAGTACTATAATACACAGTAGTAGTACTGTAATACACAGCAGTAGTACTATAACACACAGTAGTAGTACTATAACACACAGTAGTAGTACTATAATACACAGTAGTAGTACTATAATACACAGTAGTAGTACTATAACACACAGTAGTAGTACTATAACACACAGTAGTAGTACTATAATACACAGTAGTACTACTATAACACACAGTAGTAGTACTATAATACACAGCAGTAGTATTATGATACACAGTAGTAGTACTATAACACACAGTAGTAGTACTATAACACACAGTAGTACTACTATAACACACAGTAGTACTACTATAACACACAGTAGTAGTACTATAATACACAGCAGTAGTATAATACACAGCAGTAGTACTATAACACACAGCAGTAGTACTATAATACACAGCAGTAGTACTATAACACACAGTAGTAGTACTATAATACACAGCAGTAGTATAATACACAGCAGTAGTACTATAACACACAGTAGTACTACTATAACACACAGTAGTACTACTATAATACACAGTAGTAGTACTATAATACACAGTAGTAGTACTATAACACACAGTAGTACTACTATAACACACAGTAGTAGTACTATAATACACAGTAGTAGTATTTGTGTTTTGTGTAAATGTCGTTCAGAGAAAAAACTGAATGTAAAATATTTTAAACCTTTTTCTGTGGTTCCAGGTTTTTCCCTTTAACTGAAACACACACCTCAAGGTTGAAGCTCAGCGTGTGTGTGTGTGTGCATGTGTGTGTGCATGTATGTGTGTGTGCGTGTGTGTGTGTTTATTTTCCTGTTGATCATTAATCAGCCTTCATGGTTCTTTTCTTTGCTGTTTTTTTCCAGCGATGGAAAAATCCTTGTGGGTGAATCAGACTCTGAGACTCAGATGTTCGTGTGATTCCGCAGCAACGCACGGAGAGGAGCGACGTTCTCCTCATGTCCGTCACATGACCACAGCGTGGTTCAGGATCACAGATCCGACGTGAACCAGGACGGAGAACCAGAGCCGAGTTTTTATCTATGGATCAGTAGTTTGGTTCAAGAAAGGATGGAAAATACTGAAGATTCAACGTAAACAGGTCAACAGGCGTCTGTCCATCGTCTAAACTCAAACTCAGCAAATTTATAATTAGTTTCTGCCAATATGTTCCTGTAATTTTTGTAATTTCCCAGGAGGCTCCAGAAACATTTATCCATCAATTCAATGCAAATCATTAAATATAAAGTGTTTCTGCAGATAAATTATTGTAGGAGACTTTGTAAAAAACTAAAACTAATAAAACACACAACAAACATAAATAAATGTCAGATGTTGCACTAAACACGTCAAATAGAGCTGCAACAAGGCGTTGATTAATCGATTAGTTTCCAACTATCACATTAATCAACTATTCTGATAATTAATTAATTAACTCATTAATTGAGGCAGTTTTTTTTCCTCTGGTGCTAAATTGGTGTTTTTATCTCCTTCAAAATAAAAGTCAGACTGCAGTTTGTATTCTCTCCACAGGCTTAATTTAAGGGAAATATCAATATCAGAGACAGAATCCTCCTCATAAACATCATAAAACTCTTTGGGTTGTGGAACGTTGGCGACTAATTGATTAACAATTTCAAAGATAAATAGATTAATCGTTAATTAATCCTCTTTACATCAACTATTCTTAAACACATGTAATCATATAAATATTTCATTTTCTACATCATGTAACTGATGGAAACAGCTTTACTGAAATAGAAGCTGCATCTTAAGTTTTAATAGTTGGATTCCATCATCCTCCTATATGATTTATAAGATGCCCCCCCCCCGTCTGGTTTAGAGGTGCTGCTGAACATCTGTCAGCCTCTGGATGGTTGAGCAGCAGTAATGAAGCTGATGTGGAATGTGGCTGCAGCCACGCCAGCAAACAGCAGGACGGCTCCAGTTGGTTTAGTCCGACAGCGGCAAGAATTCAACCCAGAGTCAGCTGACAGGAAGTAGTATTCACACATGACCACTGAGGTTTGAGGTTTGGAGCTGCAACCATCAGTGGATCAATCGATTTGTTAATTAGTTCAACTTTGGTTTGTTGCTCTGGACAAAGCTGTACCTTTAAATTAAGTCGATAAATGTATAAATTGACAACTTCATTAATTTAATTCTTTGGTTTTAAATCGGGCGACACGGTGGAGCAGTGTTGCCTCACAGCAAGAAGGTCGCAGGTTCAAGACCCGCCTTGGGGCCTGGGTCTGGGACCTTTCTGTGTGGAGTTTGCATGTTCTCCCCGTGTCTGCGTGGGTTTTCACCGGGTACTCCGGTTTCCTCCCACAATACAAAACATGCTCAGGTTAATTGGTAAATCTAAATTGCCCATAGGTGTGAGTGTGAGAGTGAATGGTGTGTGAATGGTGTGTGTGCCCCACGATTGGCTGGCGACCATCTGGGGTGTATCCCTGCCTCTCGCCATAAAATGCGCTGGGATAGGCTCCAGCAGACCCCTGCGACCCTGAAAAGGAATAAGCGGGATAGAAAATGGATGGATGGTTTTAAATCGATTTGAGTTGGCAGCAGGAAGTTGGAAGTCGCAGGCTTTTATTTTGAAGGTCTCCCATATGGAAAATGTGCTTGTTGGTGTCAAAATAAAAAATGTTGATCAATGGTTCCTAAAGCTGAAGATTTAACTGAGAATGCCTTAGATAGATAATTATGTATTATAAAAAAATTAACATAATGTAGGAAAAAATATTCTTCGAAAGAAAAAAGAAAAACTAATTTTGAAAATAACAGAATCTTAATTATATTTATAATTTGGAATATGGTTTATATAAAAGATTATATATTATAAGACTTTCTCTCTCTGTAATAATTACCTCATCTCAATTTTATGTTTTTACAGCCAGGTGTGAAGGGGGGGGCTTTTATTTTGAAGGACATGCAATTTACGAGGTCACATGACCAGTCCTTTTTGCTCAAACAAGTAAATCACTATCTAGTGTAAATAAACTTAAATATATATATGTATTGTATCCATTTAATTAAATTAGATATACATTTTTATCTAAAATTTGTATGTAAAACTTTTTATCTAAAAATTTTAAATACATTTTTTTATCTAAAACAACAGATTTGTTTCCATATGTCAACAATATGCAAATGTGTAAAATTCCTAATTCAACAGACTGATGGAGTCAGATTGACTGTAATTAAAACCATTGAAAACATGTTTTTTTTATATTTCCTGCAGCAGAGGGACGATCATTATGAAAGTCCGTTCTGCATGCATGCATCCTGCATGAATGTGTGATTACTGGAGCTCGCTGAGTTTTCACCAGCACATTGTTCCCGCTTCATTGGCTTCAACACAAATCAAACCTTTCTACACAAGTGGATTCTTTGAGGAGGAGGAGGAGGAGGAGGAGGAGGAGGCCCCCGGTCGGGCTCCTGTCCCCAGTCTATAGATCATTATATAACTGGGCTGTGGCATGTGGAGAACTTGGCTCGCATGGAGCCGGTGTCCAGCGAAGCATGGCGCCGTTATTCAGCCACGAAAACATGTTTGGTACCAGAGGGACCAGCTGCAAACCAACAATAACGCCGCTATGTGGACGGCCTCCTCATAAAACCTGATCAAACCTGAACATGGCAGCAACTACAGAAAGTTACTGCAATTATTTTTACAGTAGAAATACTGTACTTTACAGTAAAATGTATAATAAAACAATAAATGCTGTGATTTCAGTTGTATTTACAGTATTATGAAATTAATTGTAAAATAATCAATTAAATACATTGATTTTGGTTGCATGTACTGTAAGGTGATTTTCTGTATTTTAACACCGTAACTTCACTATTGTGATTCATTTGTTTTACTGTATTTTTACGCTTTGTGTTCATGCACGTGTGATGAAAGTCAATATTTTCCATTGTCTAGGTTGTAAAATGTAAATTATTGTTCTGCAGCAGCAGCCAAATTAACTCTATTCCATTATTGTCAGTGTCTGATAAGTTCTTGCAATCATTCAAATAAGAATAAATAAATAAAATAAAAAAGATGAGCCGTGCCAAATTAGCACATTAAAAATTCCCTTTTAACGAACGCCTTCACATGGAACTACAGGAGCTGATCTGGGCGACGCTTCTCTAATCAAACAGAACAAATACTTGTGCCAACAAACATTTAATTGACTCCCTGTGATTTAAACACGTGTAAATCTGGAGAATTAAGGCGCTGTTAATTATTGGTAAAGAAGAGGCTGCTCTGATGTGTTTGACGCCTGCAGCTGCCACAGAAACCGGATCCAGGAGAAGAATCCTGCACGACGCAGCTCATTAGTATTCAGCTTTGTGTGGTGTGCACGTTTAAATTTCAGTGTAAAACATAATAAGCCTAGTGGCCATTTTTTACCATTGTAAATAAAACCCATAATCGCCAAATTATTCATATGGTACAAGTGGTGTTTAATTACAGAGGATTCAAGGTGTTAAAAGGAACAATGACACTATGGGGATCGTTTTTGAGTAAAACATAAAGGAAAAGGTTTTGATTTTTTAATAAATCTCAGAGACAAATAAGCAATGAACAGATCCTACCTACACATTATGTTTGTGTCCTACACCTGATATTTTCTTTTTATTTCTATGAGTCGTATATTTGACCAAATGTGATTAAAAATATGATAATGAACCAAACTGCTGCACTTTTAAAAAAAACAGTGCAAAGTCATGGTGTGAAATATATATATATACACACTATATAAACCCAATGTATCTGTAATAAGTATAATCATTTATTTTTACACATAAACTTTATCTTTACAGCTAATTCATTATCGTGAAAAATAAGAATTAACAACAAAAAATAAATTAGTTTAACACAGCATTTACAACGTCGCGGTATCCAGAAGAAATAAACTGACCCGTTCACATCAGGACATTTTTATATTCAATACAGGAGCTGAAGCTCGTTATAATTACAACAAACAAATTGACACGAAGCTAAAATGAAAGAATAAATAAAACCTCTGACAGCAGGTAGAAATATTAACTAAATCAATATATAGACACAAAAATATAAAGGTTAACTTTTGTTTTTGCTCCCATTTATATGAGATGATATAAAACATTTTCTACACACAATAGTCCTTTCTTTAAATATTGATTGTAAATGAGTGGACAAACTTACCTTAATCAACAACTCTATGATGGAGACGTGTTGACCTGTGTGAGGTGAATGGGGGTCCCAGACCTAGACCCAGACCCAGACCCAGACCTAGACCCAGACGCAGACCCCCCAGTAAAACTAAACTGGTTCAAATCACGTTATCAGTGCAGAATGTAAATAGTTCATACCAGTGAAATATTTCTAAAAACAGAAATGTAAACAAATAGTGGTAAAATTATTATATATTAAAGTAAGTAAAGTAATATTTTTAATTTTTGTAGTCAATTTCATATAATTTTATTAGAATATGTTTAAGGTAACTCAATAGTGTATAAGTTTTATGGTCTACTGGGAAAATTGCATCCCTTTATTTATTTGAGGAGACACTGTGACGTTGGCATCGGCCAAAAAAAAAAAGTTGACAAGTGTAAGGTTGTGCATCCATTTTCATTAATAATAGAATTATGTTAATTTTCTGTCCACTTAAAGAGGAAAGAGTAAAAAAAATATAAAGCACAACAGAACACTGTGGGTCAAATGTCTCTTGTTAAAGCCTACAGCATTAAAACGTTTGCTGATGACAACCTAATGTTTAATTAAAAATTATCATGACGAAACTAACAAACATTTATTTTGCACTTGAATGTGAAAGTGTGTCCAGACTTGAACAATCTATTTCTCTTTCTTTCTACATATATACAAATAATGGTAAAATTAGGAGTTATTTTTTTAACTTTTATAGTGAATTTCATAGAATTTTATTAGAATACATTTAGGGTAACTAAATAGTGTACGAGTATTATTTCATCCCTTTAAATTTGAGGAGACACTGTGACTGGTTGATTTACGTCGGCATCGGCCCAAAAAAAAAAAAAGGTGACAAGTGATGACAATTTGTCTTCCTCCTGTTGTGTGTGATGTGGATAGATGTGGAATGGATTGTTTTTTTTCTCGTTGCTGATTCGCAGGATTCCGTGACATCGAGATCCTGCAGCGACTCTGTAGAAACTGGAGAAGTCGGCGTCTGTCGCCAGCTTCACGCCGGCAGCAGCTCAGCTTTCAGGAAAAGGTTAAACACCAACGTCTGGCAGCGCAACCAGCTGGTTACCCATTCATTAAAAAAATCATGTTGTTGTGGACACGTGTGTGTGACGTGAGTGTGTGTGATATTGTTTCTAGAGGACGAGTGTAAGTCACTGAGTTTTATTCACGTCATCTCTTGATTTCACAACGATAAATTAACACAGATAAGAAAGATGGAAAAGAAAGGAGGAAAAAAAGCAAAGGGAAAACTACATTTATTTTAATTTGCAGGATAAGAAGTCACCTTGACATTCCTGCTTCCTCTGTGGTGAACTTTTATAACGCGGAATAAAAGACAAACATTAACAGGTGAGGAAACGTCCTTTCAGAATAAGGTCACTCACGTGGTCTTTGAATGCATCATTAAACTTGGCAAAAAGAAAATGACAATAACGCCATGTTTGGTTTAGTTTAATTAATTACTAGTGAATCCATTAAATGCAGGAGACACCAAGGTTATTTTGAATGGATTGTTGTACATGTTTAATCTGCTTGTGCATCCATTTTCATTAATACCAGAATTATGTTAAATTTTCTGTCCACTTAAGGAGGGAAATAATATAAAGCACAACAGAACACTGTGGGTCGAATGTCTCTTGTTAAAGCCTGGAACATTAAACGTTTGCCGATGACGACCTAATGTTCAATTAAAAATTATCATGAGAAAACTCACAAACAGTCATTTTTACTGCGAGTTTTGCACTTTAATGTTAAAGTGTGTCCATACTATAAATACTTCATAGGGCTGTATGTGCAGAAATGGAAAATAATATTCACCAGAATGTCGTCACTGGTGTAAAATCAGCAGGACCAACTTAAACCAACCTACTGTATGTTTTTGTTGCTTTATAGACAAATAAGAAGTAATTCCATCCTAATGGATTTAGGTAAAAATTAAAGTAAACTCTAAAAATCATGTTTACAATCATCTAGGAAAAAAACAGCTGCAATTATCGTGTTGTTTACTGTTGCCATGGCGATACAGTTTCAGGAAGTAGTCACGTTCCATCTTTCTCTTTAACAAGATGAATTTGTTCCTGAAATAAAACCACGAAACATCCTTTATTTTATAAACAGTTCTCCTGAAAAGCAAAATATTATCAGCTGAATATTGAGATAAAGTCGTCGTGTCGCGTTAAGAAACCCTGAAGCTCCTGATCCGGATTAAACACAGACCTATGTGGTCTTTAATCATGTGGATGTGTCACACGTGTGTGTGTGTGTGTGTGTGTGTGTGTGTGTGTGTGGTGATCCAGATCTAATATAAAACGTGTAATTACTTAAATCGGAGGTGAACTTCATGGTCGGTGGTTTTTCAGATCCTGAACCAGCAGCTGGTTTGAGGTTCAACCTCAGATCCTCAACAACAACAAGTCCTGACTCATCTGAGCTTTTATTTATAAACGGGATAATCAATTAAATCCCACCTGCATTACAAATAGCATGAGCAGGACTTGTTGTGCTGAGTTATGATCTAATGTATAAAAAGTTCTGGCCTCTCCTAAATGGTTTTTATTTGGTTTATTTAATATATTTAACATGTTATTCAATCAAATTTATATGTATGTGCTTCGTTAAAACAGGTTATTTTAACTCAATTAAGCAATTAGAAAAAAGTCTGTAGAGTTAGTTTTCATCTTCTGTGCGTGTGCAGACAAGTAAAATATTTAGTTTGGTCCAAAAACATTAAAAATTAACTTAAAAACTATACACAGAGTTAGATAAATTCATTTTGTGCAACCGCTTGACATAATAAAATTGAGGAATTTCCACAAAACATTTTTTCAGTGTGTTTATGAGTTTCAATTAATTCCAAAACTTACTGCTTTAATCAAGTTAAATTAACTCTGATTAAAAGTAAGTAGAAAAAATATAAGTAAAAGTCAAAAACTTTTAAAAATAAAGTTGTTAATTTATTTATCAGGTTTTTTTATAATGTAAATTTTAGGTTTTGTGTTGGTTTCTTGTATAATTTTTTTTAAATAATTTTTTTTACAAAAAATATGATTTTGTGCGATTTTTTCACATTTTTTAAATATTTAATTCACCTAGAATATAACATCAGTGTGGGTTTAAAATTTTTTTTTTAAGTTAAACTACCTGTTTTTGCAGTTTTCTCATTCCCTTAACTACAATCAGTTTTAAAAATCTGCTTTAAGAAATATAAGAACAATACATGTACAATCAACTTACAGTAAATTATACCTAGTTAGGTGAATTAGTTTCATGCAACCACTTTTTCCAGCGTGCAGCTTCCTCCTGCTTCCTGGAAGCTTGTCATCCAGAGCTTCAGAACATCAGGATCTTTCTGTGTTTTCTAACCTGTGAATGTGACTAAGATGCTGATGCTGCTCCGTGAATCAGCAGCAGCCGCGGCTCCGCTTGTGCAACCCTGCACATAAAACAACAAGCCAGTGGCTCCGCCCCCCATGGAGCCTCTGTTTAAGTCCTGTGAGATGATGATGCCCTGCAGGAAACGTGATAAAGCTGCTGGATGAGTCCCTGCAGCGCTATGTGCCGCGAGGACGCCGCCCGGTGAGTAGCAGCCGCTCACATCCACCTGACTTTAAGCTGAGAGCTGAGGGGAACTCATGAATGAACCAAACACCAGCTCAGCACCACACACACCGCGGACACACAGAGGAAAAAACGCTTTTAACTTTGGGTGAGTCACAGAAAAGACTGAAGGTTACAGTCAGTAAAGTAGATGTGCTGTAGATGTGCGTTATCACAGCAGATTGATGTGTGTTTTACAACTAAATATATAATACTGTACTGGGAAGTAGAGACTATTAGAGAAGAAGAATTACTGGAGTAAATCATAGTAATACTAACAAAGAGCTAATATAATATAACACAGGTAAAAAATAAGTAATTTCAACAAAACATTTTTCTGTGTATTTACGAGTTTTAATCAATTTCAAAACTTACTCCTTAAATCAACTTAAATTAACCCAAAGTAAGTAGAAAAACATATAAGTAAAATCTACAATATACATATAAGTATATAAATATAAGTAAATATAAGTAAAAATATAATTGGGTCAGTCAGTGACAAATCAAAGTTATCGATCAATAAAATTTAAAGTCATCATCGGGTTATTATAATATAATAATATATATCTTATAATGATCATTTTAGGTTTTGTGTTGATTTCTTGTATTTCTTGCAAACAGTACAGTTATTACAGCAGATTGATGTTTGTTTTACAATAAGATTTTATATATATAATTTATTGGTAAGTAAGGACTATTAGAAGTGAAGAATTGCTGCTGTAAATCACAGTCATAGTAACAAAGACTTAATATATTATAACACAGTTATTCACCTAATATTCAAATATAAAAAATAATTAAGTAATAATTATAGTGATTTTCTGTATTTTCTGCCAGTTTTAATGATACGGTTTTAACTGTTTTACAATACATGGTTTTAAATGATGCAGTTTTAATATTTTTATTCTAAATGTGTAGTAACTTACATTTTGATGAACATCAGTTTGTATTGTCATTGTATAAAAACAGTGTTTTTATTCTGTCCTGAACTTAACCAGCAAAGTTCTAACTGTGATATATGATGAACATATGCAAATAAAAATATAAAATGTGTCCCACTAAGCAAAAATAATAATAAAAAAAGATAATTAACCATGAATGTGACATATGTGACATCACAGATCTCTGATACTGGGAGTTATTCAGCAGAAAGTTGTGGTGTGTTTGGTTCCGCTTTACGTCCTCATAACGTCGCTTTGAGGGTCATCGTGTCCCTGTGGGTTAAACATCACTGAGGCCGAGCCGTAAAACGTCGCGTAAAACGTGTGAGACGATGTTTAAAGAATGTTCTGAGCGGCCTTTCTGTGATAGAAGGTCACCGGCTGAAACCCTGAGTGGAGTTAGAAATGTTGAGCCTGGAGGCAGGGGGTCCCCTATGGACACACACACACACACACACACACACACACACACACACACACACACACACACACACACACACACACACACACACACACACACACACACTGGTTTTCATGCTTTATGAGGACCAACCTTTTCATCACTTGTGAGGACCAACTTTTCTAAAAGTTCTAGAGGAGTAAAAATAATGAGGTATTCTTTCTGTAGGATTGTTGGCTCATACACAACTAAAAATATAGGAATTGGTGCAGTAATGTCATCCCTGCTACATGGGAACACAAGAAATAGGGTTAGCATGGTTAGTGAGGACCTCATTTATATATTAACACATTTAACACAAATGGCTTGTGTGAAATATAATTGATGCATTTGTATTCTGCAAAAGCTGAAGAATATAAATGATTATTTGTAAAATAATTATTTACTCTTCCACGATTAATCAAAGTAGAATTTAAATATACCTTATTACTACATATATACATAAGAGTTCATACTTTTTAAATTAACTCATCTTAGTAGTTTATAGATAATATAGAGATGTAGCACAAGGATTAAAAGGTTGCTGGTGAAATTTGTGTAATTACCATTATAAATATTAATGGGTGAAGCAGTAAACTGGTTTCCGCTCACATACAAAGGATTATTTAGCATATTAAATATTTTTATATTTTATAATAATGTTTTAATCATTTTAGTTTCCCATGTTAAAGGGTTTGTTTTCTTGACTATCACCACTATTTATTACACACACATGACTTAATTAATTCTCTCGTAACTGGCTGTGCCAGCAGCTTCCTGTCCTGCTGTACCTGTCAGGGCGTCATGGCGGCGTTTAAAGGCGTCTGGACCAAGGCGTTCTGGAGGTGTGTGTGTGGCGAGTTCCTGGCGACGCTGATCTTCGTGCTGCTTGGCGTCGGCTCCACCATCGACTGGGGGGCGGCGGCGGCGGGGGACGGGAAGGCGCCGCCCGCCGACCTGGTCCTCATCTCGCTGTGCTTCGGCCTGAGCATCGCCACCATGGTGCAGTGCTTCGGCCACGTCAGCGGCGGCCACGTCAACCCGGCCGTCACCGCCGCCATGGTGGTCACCCGGAAGCTCAGCCTGGCCAAGGGCCTCTTCTACGTGGCGGCCCAGTGCCTGGGCGCCGTGGCGGGGGCCGGGATCCTCTACCTGGTCACGCCAGCCGCCGTCAGGGGGGCGCTAGGCGTCACCACGGTGAGGAAATTTATGAAAGTTCTACTGAAAATACATAAATATTTTATATATTTTACCATAGTAAAATATAAACAGTATATTGTATCAATTAGTTATTACATATTTTTACATTTAATATTAAATATTTAATATCTTAATCTGAATAGCATCAGATATATATATATATATATATATATATATATATATATATATATATATATATATATATATATATATATATATATATATATATATATATATATTTAATCCACCTAGAACAGGGTTCACCAACCCTGGTCCTGGATCCAGGTTTTTATTCCAACCAGGCAGTAACACCTGATTCTACTAATAAAGGTCCTAGTGACTCTATTGGTTGATTAGTAGAATCAGGTGTTACTGCCTGGTTGGAATAAAAACCTGGACCCAGGACCAGGGTTGTGACCCCTGACCTAGAAGAGACCTATTTTAAGAGAGTTAAACTATCTGGTACCAAGTTTTTTTGGATTAGACCACAATGCAGTCTTGGCCTTGTCCCATATACATATACAGTACATGTATATATGTGTATATATATATGTGTAAGTATAAGAGGGTTAAACTATGTGGTACTGCTACACGTTTTTAGTGTTATACTATATGACATTTCTGACACTGAGACTCTCTGGTGGTGAATTTCTAAGGTTGGTGGCACCATTATAGGAATTTAATGATGGACTGATCTTTAATTGTGGTCAATTTTTATTTCATTACATCCCCGTCAGACCAAAAACATCCTGATCTCATCAGAAACATTATGTACCTGTTGCTTCTAATCCTATATCAATACAATAGGAAAATACAGCAATGTGATATTATGCTTCTCATCATGTTTCTATTGATTATGGATCAATCATTGAATCAGACAAACCACTGATCAACTTCTATAATAACAATGATAACAAAAAATAATCAATAATCATCATAAAGCTTTGAAATATATATATATATATATATATATATATATATATATATATATATATATATATATATATAAATCTACTACTACAATAGAAATATAAGCAAAATGTATCACATATTATATGAATATACAGTGTTTTCCTATATATATATACGTATATATATAGATAGTTTGTATTCATGTCATGTAAAAGTGGATTTGTGTGGTTTTTTTTGACAAAAAACACTATTTTTCACACAAAATATATTGTAATATATATATATACTACAATATATTATCATCTAAAACCACACTAGTTCTAAAACTATATACTAAATACAATAGAAATATAAGCAAAATGTATGACATATTATGTTTTACTATATATCTATCTATAGATAGATAGATATATAGTGTGTATTCATGTTTAAAAGTGGATTTGTATCATTTATTTTTTACAAAAATCACTATTTTTGACACAAATGTCATGACATGTCAAATGTTATAACCTAAAAAGAATAACTCATTTTAAATATTTAATCCTATATAATCTAATACTTAATAATAATTTATCATTATTATCATTAATCTTAAGAAGGTCGCAGGTTCAAGACCCGCCTTGGGCCTGGGTCTGGGGCCTTTCTGTGTGGAGTTTGCATGTTCTCCCCGTGTCTGCGTGGGTTTTCACCGGGTACTCCGGTTTCCTCCCACAATACAAAAAACATGCTCAGGTTAATTGGTAAACTCTAAATTGCCCATAGGTGTGAGTGTGAGAGTGAATGGTGTGTGAATGGTGTGTGTGCCCCACGATTGGCTGGCGACCATCTGGGGTGTATCCCTGCCTCTCGCCTTAACGCGCTGGGATAGGCTCCAGCAGACCCCTGCGACCCCGAAAGGGAATAAGCGGGATAGACAATGGATGGATGGATGGATGGATGGATCATTAATCTTCTTCATGACTTTGTTGGACTATCAACCCAACAGCGCCTCCACTTTTTCAGGTGGTTTTGCTCTGTTTCAGAGTTTCATGTCCATTTACAGATGAACAGCTGATAACGTGTAAACACCTCCACCAGGTGGTGTGTGTAGGGGATGAGGGGCCTTCAGCTGATAACGTGTAAACACCTCCACCAGGTGGTGTGTGTAGGGGATGAGCGGCCTTCAGCTGATAACGTGTAAACACCTCCACCAGGTGGTGTGTGTAGGGGATGAGGGGCCTTCAGCTGATAACGTGTAAACACCTCCACCAGGTGGTGTGTGTAGGGGATGAGCGGCCTTCAGCTGATAACGTGTAAACACCTCCACCAGGTGGTGTGTGTAGGGGATGTCTCCTTCAGGGACCTAAAGCCTTCTCCCGTTCCCCAGGTGAACTCTGACCTCTCGCTGGGCCACGGCCTCGTGGTGGAGCTGCTCATCACGTTCCAGCTGGTCTTCACCGTGTTCGCCACCTGCGACCCCAAACGCAGCGACCTGGGCGGGTCGGCCGGCCTCGCCATCGGCCTCGCCGTCGCCATCGGACACTTGTTCGCCGTGAGTACGAGAAAACACAGAACAGGTTATCAATACAGTAGGAAAATAGTCCTATAGGATAGAATACTGCTCCTCATAAACATCACATTTCTATTGATCATGGATCAATCGCTCAATCAAACCAATCAAACCACTGATCAACTTCAGTATAAACTGATCACATTCAGCCATGTTTTCTCCCAGTCCTTATTAAAAATAGAAAACTAAAAATAATCATCACGATATATATATGTATAGTACAATAGTACAATATGTCATTTAACACTACACTAGATCTAAAACGATCTAATAAATACAAAGGAAATATCAGCAAAATGTATGACTATACATATTATGATTATACAGTGTATTAATATATATAAATGCAAATATATATATAAATGCACATATACAAATCTATATATATAATTGTGGAGTGTAACTTGTTTCCAGTAGAATTGTCTTTGCACTTTAACAAAGCTCCTGTAGAAACAGCAGGTGCATGAACACTACATCCATTCCTCATGTTGAACTACACTCCTCTCTGCCGGGTTCACGCCCACGTGCACATCTTTATTGGAGGCTGCCATCGCGTGGCAACGCGTCTCCCGGGGGGGGCTTCTGCGAACCCTGCAGAGCAAATGAATGCACAGGGAAATAGATGTTATCTCTGGCTGTGTTTAGCAGAGACGACACTTTGGTTCTGCAGAGTAAGACGTGCTGAGGAGGAGCTGCAGAAACTGCAGCGCTGCACAAGACGAACAGAGATCACTGCTACACAGAAATACATACATATATATATATATGTATGTATACATTTTATTTGTGTTAACTAAATGTTAAAATATCCTTATTAAGAAGCATCTCTCAACATGTACATTTTGTGTCTATGTTAGTTTCTTCTCATTTAAAAGTCCATTGGTGCCATTTTCCCAGAATCCGGATCCATTCATCTTTAAAGGAAAATGACGTGTGTTTTACCTTAGACCATGTGGGACACACAGATTTTATTCAGAGTAATACTTTTTATTCCCAAACATCTGTATATACATATATCTAACATTAGTGGTGAACATATTCTATATCAGGATGATTAGTTTATCATTAAACAAGTTAAGTTCAGACATAAAACCTCATCATGAAGAATCCAAAGTTCTGTGACTGTGGCTCTTTATGGGTCAAACCTTTCTAACTATAACTGAGTTTTTATTTGACCCGTGTATAGACAGGTAATTCCAGAACATCTCCATGTTTTGTTTGTTTCAGATCCCCTTCACTGGAGCCAGCATGAACCCTGCTCGCTCCTTCGGGCCGGCGCTGGTCACCCTGAACTTCAAGGACCACTGGGTGAGACGGAAACTTCCTGTGAATCAGCGGCAGCGTTTTACCCTGAAACCTGTTATAATTATAACAATTTAACACAACAGCAACAGAAAGCGTCTCCTTGTAGCTTCACTCCGTCTGTCTGCAGCTCGTTAATATTAACGAGCTTCTCCTCTGGTGAATTAGAGCATCTGTGAACTGTGCATAGCTGTGACATCACATCTTCACACGAGTGCTGACAGCTACAGACACAAATACAAGTGTGTGCGTCTCTGTGGAGAGAGAGTTTAATGTGAAGGAAGTTATTTATACTAGAGCTGCAACCACTGACTGTCCACATTATTTAACTGGACAAAAAATACATTTTAGGTTCAATGATCAACATTCTACCATTTAATGAACCAAAAACAGTAATTTTACCATAATTTAAGATCAGTGTTAACTACTATAGTTTTATTTTAGAGCTGTGACTCTACAGTAGATTAATATTGTCTACAGTCTGTTTTATTTCAATATAAAGTAACTGATCTGATTTTAAAACTATATAAACCTTTTATTTTCAAGCTTAAAACATCTGGACACTGTCAGCAGCTCATTTTATGTCCAATGGTTCTGAGCCACACACCTGGCATCATTTAATAGATTATTCTGATAGTTGATTAATGAATCTTGATTAATCAATTAGTTGTTTAGTTCATTAAATGGTGTAAAATGTAGATCAGTGTTTCTAAAGCTGCAGATTGAACCTAAAATGTCTTTTTTTGTCCACAACCCAAAGATCATCAGTTTACTATTATAGAAGAATAAAGAAACCAGGAAATAATCAGAGAACAGAAGCTGGAACCAGAGAATTTGGACATTTTCTTGTTTAAAATTACTTGATTACATTTATTGATTGATGCGTGTCCCATATTTTCTACTCAATAAGTGTTTAAAATAACTATTTATAGGATTCCTGTCAAAACATCTAGTTAATTGATTAAGTTAAACATAGTTTGAGGAGTTCCTCGGGGCTGAACACTGAACATCTTTATTAAAACATTTTAATCATTTCTGGCTTTATCTCGATATGCTGATGATGCACAAATTTATCTCGAAGCTGAAGATGGAAGCTATAATGTCTTTTTGATTTTTTTGATTAGTCTATAGATGAAAAGATTGAAATGATCAATAAGTTGTTTGTTTCATAAAATGTTGATCAGTGTTTCTCTGCTGGAACCAGAGATTTTGGATGTTTTATAATTAAAAATGACTCAAACTGATCATCAAAAGTTGCAGCTTTCATCATTGTGTTGATGTAAAGTTGTAAAAGCAGCAGATGTCAGCTGTTCTTTCGTTTTCACACCTAAACCTTCGTTACAGTCCGAAACAATTAAAATCCCATTTTCTATGAGAGTAAAAGCCCATTAAACCGTTTTCACATGCGAGTCCTGAACGAATCAGTCACTGAAAGCGAGAGTGAAACATTTCCGCCTAACAAGGTGTCACATAACGAGCTGTAGCAGCAGCAGGACGTCGTGTTTCCAGCCGCTGTCCTCTCTGACGTGGTTCGGCTCCTTGTGGTGAAAAGCTGGGACGGTTTGACGGGTTCTGGTCGTGCGGGTCGGGGACGGACGCTAATTGGCGCTAACGAGGCTGTTTTTTTTTTTCCCAGGTGTACTGGGTGGGGCCGTCGCTGGGCGCCGTCCTGGCCGCCGCCCTCTACGACCACCTGTTCTGCCCCGCCCCCAGGCCCACGAGGACCGGCCTGGACCGGGTCTTCAGCAAGGACGGGACAGGCCGGTACCGGGAGGTGGAGGCCGAGGACCTGGGCGTGAAGCCGGGGTCGGTCCACGCCGAACCCCGGAAAGACGACGGCTTCCTGCAGAACGCCAACGCCGGCGTCCTGTCGTCGGCGTGACTATCGCCGGCGCCGGAAATGGAGACGAACCTGTAGAACCGACCAATCACCAGCCTGCTCCCCCGCTTCAATGAAACGATTCGTCCTCGCCGCAGAACCGTCGTCATCCGGAGACGAGCAATAAAGTTATCCTGGATTCTCAGGATGAGTTCGCAGACTGACACTGAGTTGAGGAACTATGCGGAGGGGTCGACGCGATTAACGGCGAGGTCATCGCGCTGAGCCGGAGGTGGGGGGGCGGCGGTGGGGGGGGGACAGCAGCCTTGTTATTTCTGGATTAGTGTCACATTTGTTCCGTGTGCAACGCGTGTTTGTTGAAGCTCCGACTTCCCGTGTGATCATTAAGCACATCATGGGTCCCGAGGAACGTCAGGACATCACAGCCGACCTGTCTGCATCCAGCAGGAAAGTGGAAACACTGGGTGGATGCAGGGTTTACCTAAAAACACAACGAATAAACAGGAATCATCACGTGTGACTAACTAGGAACACGACGACGTTTCTGAGAAAAGTAGAGCTGGAAATAACAACTATTCTGATTATTAACAATCGTCCAGATCAACAAACCACAACCCAAAAATGAAAAACTAATGACTATTCTGATTAATGAATGTATCGATGGTTAAATGATTAATCGATTAATCGATTAGTGGTTTGGTTCATAAAATGGTGTAACATGTTGATCAGTGTTTCTAAAGTTCCATTTTGGAGCAGGAATAGATTCATACGTCTACACGATGAACATCGACCAAATAACAACAGGAGTCCATCAATTATTGAAACGATTAATCGATTAGTTGTTTGGTTGATCTAGAACAGTCAACTAATTATCTTTGTATTCTGAGCTGTTAGCTTCCACCTAATCATTTTAATTTAATTTAATTTTTTATTTATTATAGAAGATTAAAAAAACTGAAAATAATCAGAGGACAGAAGCTGGAACTTGGACATTTTCTTATCAAAATAGTTTTTCAATTAATGGTAATATTTGTCAACTAATCGATTAATCAACTAATCGTTGCAGCTCTAGTCATTTTGCAGTACATCATCTTCTATTTAAAAAATGGACAAAGAAGACATTTTATTTTTGATATTTCAAAAAATAGAAAAGCTGCAACTATGACAATCAATTATTCTATAGATGAAATGATTGAATTGATTGATCGATTAGTTATTGGTTCATTAAATGTGTAAAATGTTGATCAGTGTTTCTAAAGCTGCAGATTGAAGCTAAAATGTCTTTTTTTGTCCACAACCTGAAGATCATCAGTTTACTATTATAGAAGAAGACAGAAAGACATTTTATTCTTAACTCAAATTGAATAATCTAATTTTTTTAATGTGATAGTGACTCATCAATTAATTGTTTTTAATTGATAAAAATTCTATGAGTTTATATATTGTTTTTTTTATATCTTAAATCCTGCAGATTCTATCTTTACATGATTTTATTGTTTTATTCACAACATTGTGACAGGTTCTGCTGTTTTTACATGTTTCCTCTCATAGACTTATATTTGGTTCATTTTGTGACTTTCATACTTAAATATTTAAATTATTACTTGATGATTTTATAGACCGCATGAAACCAACCAGAGTGGACGTGGACTTTTATTCCTGTAAGAATTATACGTTGTAATAATAATAAAGTTTTCTTTTCGAATCCATTTCCTTGTTAATGTTATCTCCTACTTTAGTTCATTAATATATTCATGAGCGACGCTTTCCATCCATTTCACGTCCATGAAGACGGGATCAGTGATGGAGCGGCTCATCTCCCTGTGAGATGATGTCTCCCTATGGCCTGATGTACGTCGCCATGTTTCTCTGCTGTGAGTTAAGTCTCTGATAATAACTCTGTGTAATCTCATTCCACGGGGAGAAGAAGCAGATATCACTTTGTGATATGAAATTGAAGCGATCGCTCCAGTTTCGTCTCCTCTTTATTTCCCTTTTTGCTGCGGGAACAAATGATCAGAGCCAATGATCCACTGAAGGTTCATTCAGATGCAAAGTCTGAATTAGGTTCTAGTCTCATACAGAGGAGTCATTTCAGTTTAAAGCAGGAGCTGCTGCTGCTGAGGGTTAGAAATATCAGAAAACAGAACTCTGAGTGTACTTTCAGAAATAAGCTGTAGACGATCAATAATTAATATTACTGTACAGTAACAGCTATAGATTATCAATAATTAATATAAATGTATAATACCAGCTATAGACTATCAATAATCACCATTGATGATAATATCAGCCACAGACTATCAATAATCACTATTATTGATAATATCAGCTATAGACTATCAATAATCACTATTGATGATAATATCAGCTATAGACCATCAATAATCACTATTATTGATAATATCAGCTATAGACTATCAACAATCACTATTATTGATTATATCAGCTATAGACTATCAATAATCACTATTATTGATAATATCAGCTATAGACTATCAATAATCACTATTGATGATAATATCAGCTATAGACTATCAACAATCACTATTATTGATAATATCAGCTATAGACTATCAATAATCACTATTATTGATAATATCAGCTATAGACTATCAATAATCACTATTGATGATAATATCAGCTAAAGACTATCAATAATCACTATTGATGATAATATCAGCTATAGACTATCAATAATCACTATTGATGATAATATCAGCTATAGACTATCAATAATCACTATTGATGATAATATCAGCTATAGACTATCAATAATCACTATTGATGATAATATCAGCTATAGACTATCAATAATCACCATTGATGATAATATCAGCTACAGACTATCAATTATCACTATTGATGATAATATCAGCTATAGACTATCAACAATCACTATTATTGATAATATCAGCTATAGATTATCAATAATCACTATTGATGATAATATCAGCTAAAGACTATCAATAATCACTATTGATGATAATATCAGCTATAGACTATCAATAATCACTATTGATGATAATATCAGCTATAGACTATCAATAATCACTATTGATGATAATATCAGCTATAGACTATCAATAATCACTATTATTGATAATATCAGCTATAGACTATCAATAATCACTATTATTGATAATATCAGCTATAGACTATCAATAATCACCATTGATGATAATATCAGTTATAGACTATCAATAATCACTATTATTGATAATATCAGCTATAGACTATCAATAATCACCATTGATGATAATATCAGCTATAGACTATCAATAATCACTATTGATGATGATATCAGCTATAGACTATCAATAATCACTATTATTGATAACATCATCTTCAGATTGAGATTCTCTCCAATCACTATTAATCTCATCTTTCTCTGTTCTAAATGTCCCTTACAGGATATTTTTCTACTTTTTAATCTCTTAACATGTGAGTGGACAAATCTGCTTCAGTTTATGATTATTGATTATTAAACAAAGAGAAATAGTCAACAATTAATTCAAGTCCTACTTATTATAATTATTATTATTATAATTATTAATTATATCCATATATTCCAGGATGGTGACCTACCTCCTGTTTCTTCATGACCTGCCTCCACTTCCTGTTTGTGAGGTTCTTCTCCGTGACAACAGCATCACCTCCTGGCAGCATCCCTCCATCACCACCTTCCTCCTGCTCCTGTTTCTCCAGGCGAGGGCAGCCGTGAGCCTCACATCTGCAGCCTCCACATCTGCAGCCTCCACATCTGCAGCCTCCACATCTGCAGCTTGGTCACTAGTGGAGTTTTATTCCCAAGTCGAAACCCTCCTGCATGCCATTTGAACGTGGTCCAGCTCCATTAATTCAGGACTCCACAGCAGGATTAAGGTTGTGTAGCCCACAGGGAGCTTGGTCCTGAATACGAGGTTTGACAGCTGGAAGTATTTCAAATAAAGTTTTGTCAACCCTTTTTATTGTGGGGGGGGGGTAAATACTAAAACTACTCAGTGTTCCTGTGGCATTAAAAGACTCTGGGATGGTTAAAGATAACAAACTGGAGGAGAATAATCCACGAGCCTGACGCCAAAATTACACTATAAAAAACTATACAATTAATCAGAATATTTTAGATACACGTTTGTGGATGATGCTTAATACTACAGATATTTTTCAAGGTTTTCTAACAGTGTTTGGTGACGTTATAAAGGCTCAAAACCCAAAATGTCAAGTGGTGTAATCCTAAAAACACGACCCTGTGAATAAGGTTTTAAAATATATTTAAAAAAAAACACACATACTATCAACTCTTTCACATCCTATATGGATCAAATATTTATCATTCTTTTTAGCTTACACCATTTGGTATTTGGCACCAAAAATCATGTAAAATCATACTTTTTGTGAAAAAAAATCATACAAATAACTAAAGTAATTTAATTAAATTATATATTCTTTTATTTTCTTTGTCAAAAATTGCACAAATTTGTGATTTTTGCAAAAAAAAAAATAATGGTAAAATTTATGATTTTTTTTAGGTTACACCATTTGATTTTTAATTGACATTTTTTATATAATCATGCAAAATCATATTTGTTTGTGAAAACAAATCAATACAATACAAATAAATAAATTAATTAAATAAATTCTACATTATTTTCTTTGTCAAAAATTGCATTTGTGATTTTTGTGAAAAAAAAATAAAAATAAAAATAATGGTAAAATTTATTAATTATTTTTTATATTTATATTTTACCAAAAATCATGCAAAACCATATTTTTTGTGGGAAAATAAAATAAAAAAAATCATACAAATAGTTAAAGTAATTAAATTATATATCCGTTTTGTCTTTGTCAATAATTGCACAAATTTGTGAATTTTGGTAAAGAAAAAAAAAATGGTAAAATTTTACATTTTTTCACTTTTGACATTTGTGTCAAAAATCCAGATTTTTGGAAAAGTAAATGGTACAAATGGACTTTAAATGACAAGGAACTGAAATTTCTGTGTGGAAAATACTGTACCCACCAAGACCGTACGGTGTTTTTCCAACAATAAACCATGGATTAATGCCGACATAAAGGCTCTCCTAAAGGAGAAGAGGAGGGCCTTTAGGTCAGGTAACAAGGAGGAGCTGAAGACTGTGCAGAGAGAGCTAAGGCGGAAGATTAGAGAGGGGAAGAACATTTACAGGAGGAAGATGGAGGATCAGCTGCAGAGGAGTAACGTCAGTGGAGTCTGGAGAGGCCTGAAAACCATCTCAGGCTACAAAGAACCAAACTCCCAGACGGCAGGGGACCAACAGTGGGCGAATGACCTAAACCTATTTTTCAATAGGTTTGACCAGTCATCTGCCCCTCCCCCGGCCAAGCCTGCCCTGCTGCAGCCCCCCCTGACTTTACCTCCTGGACAATGCCCTCCCCTCCCCCCCGCTTCCACCTCCGCCTCTCAGCCCTGGCTGAGTTCACACCTACCAACGACACTCCACACCATCAACCCAACCCCCTCCCCAACACACTCGGGCACACAGCCCCCCCTCTCCAGCCTGTCCCTCACAGCACTACAGGTGAGGAACAAGCTTAGGAGGATGAAGACGAGGAAGGCTGCAGGTCCAGATGGCATCAGTTCCAGGCTCCTGAAATCCTGTGCAGACGAGCTGAGCAGGATTGTAGGGCATATCTACAACTTGAGCCTGAAGCTGGGGAAGGTGCCACAACTGTGGAAAACATCCTGCGTGGTACCCATCCCCAAAATGCCACACCCCAAGGACCTCAGTGACTACAGGCCGGTGGCACTAACGTCCCACCTGATGAAGACACTGGAGCGCCTGGTCCTCGACCATCTCCGCCCCCTGGTGAGCCCACTGATGGATCCCCTCCAGTTTGCTTACCAGCCTGACATCGGGGTGGACGATGCCATCATCTTTCTCCTCCACCGTGCTCTTTCCCACCTGGAGAAGCCTGGAGGCACTGTGAGAATCATGTTCCTTGATTTCTCCAGTGCCTTCAACACGATTCAACCAGCACTCCTGGGGAACAAGCTGGAGAACACTGGGGTGGACCGTCACCTCACGTCCTGGGTTCTGGACTACCTCACCAACCGTCCACAGTATGTGAGGACACGGGACTGTGTATCCAACACAGTCGTCTGCAGTACGGGGGCCCCACAGGGAACGGTCCTGGCTCCGTTCCTCTTCACCCTTTACACTGCAGACTTCACCTACAAGTCACCAACCTGCCACCTGCAGAAGTTCTCTGATGACTCTGCCATCGTTGGCCTCATTGAGGATGATGACGACAGGGAATACAGAGAACTTACGCAGGATTTTGTCAACTGGTGCCAGCGGAACCATCTCCAGATCAACACGGGGAAAACCAAGGAACTGGTGGTGGACTTCCGTAGGCGGGTATGCAATCCCCCGGCACCAGTGAACATCCAGGGAATGGACATTGAGATGGTGACATCTTACAAGTACCTGGGTGTTCATCTGAACAAAAAATTGGACTGGACTGACAATACAACTGCGCTATACAAGAGGGGCCAGAGCAGGCTCTACCTGCTCAGGCGGTTGAGGTCTTTTGGAGTGCAGGGGACACTCCTTAAGACATTCTATGACTCAGTTGTGGCATCAGTCATACATTATGGGGTGGTCTGCTGGGGAGGCAGCATAACAGCTGCAGACAGGAAGAGACTGAACAAGATCATCAGGAAGGCCAGCTCTGTCCTGGGGTGCTCCCTTGACCCGGTGGAGGTGGTGGGAGAGGAAAGGATGATAAGGAAGATATCATCAATGATGGAAAACCACCTCCACCCCATGCAGGACACACTGTCTGGACTGACGAGCTCCCTCAGCAACAGACTAATCCATCCAAAGTGTCTGAGGGAGCGATATCGGAAGTCCTTCCTTCCTACAGCTGTCAGACTGTACAACAAGTACAGCTCTTAGTAACCCCCCCCCCCCCCCAACAGAAAAATGGACAAGTGCAATACATTTATAATTCATATTTATAATTCATATTTATATACACCTGTATATATCTGTATATATCTGTATATTGTTTTTTTAATTTATTTTTTAATTTTCTTTTTTTCCTTTTAAATTTAAAAAAAACATTTTTGTAACTTTTCTAACTGCTGCTGTAGCACTGTAAATTTCCCCACTGTGGGACAATAAAGGAGCTATCTAATCTAATCTAATCTAAAACCAACATGAAGACACAATATACATTTATAGACCTGATGAATGCTTCTTAAAACTGTATTTTATAAAGTTTTTGACTTTCTCCTCTTGTCAAACGTGATTTATTCTCATTCAAACCCAGGTTTTTTGTCGTTGGAGTTCTTCTAAATCACCGATAACAAGCGTTTTCCCACAGTTTTTCCTGTGATTCTGCACCTGCAGCATCTTGTTTCCCTGAAGGTTCTGCTCGGTGCTGGAGGCCCGAACCCTCAGTCATCTTTATTGAGAAGATAAATCTGGACCTGTGCATGCACTGATTATTTCCTCCTGAGACGGATGAGGCGGCTCACTTGGTTTTGATTTATCTTCCCAGGCTCATCTAGAGATTCAATAAGAGGGGGACAGGTGAGGAGCTGCAGCCGGGTTTGTTAGAACTTTAATATCAGAGCTCAGGAGAAAACTGTTAGACTAGTCTGATCAATTAATCAATCAATGGTTGAAGCGATTAATCGATTAGTTGTTTGGTTAATGTTTGGTTGATCTAGAACATAAAACTAATTATCTTTGGGTTGTGGACTGTTTTCCTGGAACTAAAAACTTTAAGTTGTTTTGGCGTAGTATTATGTGTATTAATACTCATTAGAGCTGCAAATAATGATTAGTCTGATAGTAGATCAATCTATTTATGGTTGGAACGATTAATCAATTAGTTGTTTGGTTTATTAAATGGTGTAAAATGTTGATCAAGTTCCACTATCAAGCAAGAATAGATGTTTATACATCTACAGGATGAACATCAGCCTTCTGTTGTAACACAGTCACCAAATATCAACACGAGTCAATTAATCTATTGATTATTGAAACGATTAATCGATTAGTTGTTTGGTTAATGTTCGGTTGATCTAGAACATAAAACTATGTCGACTCTTGGCCTGGACCTACCAACTTTAAGATGTTTTGGTGTAGTATTATGTGTATTAATACTCATTAGGGCTGCAACTAATGGTTAGTCTGATTATAGATTAATCTATTGATAGTAGAATCGATTAATCGATTAGTTGTTTGGTTCATTAAATGGTGTAAAATGTTGACCAGTGTTTCCCAAAGATCATCAGTTTACTATTATAGAAGAATAAAGAAACCAGGAAATAATCAGAGAACAGAAGCTGGAACCAGAGAATCTGGACATTTATCAGTAAAAATGACTCAAATTGATTAATCGATTAATCGGCAAGTAATCGATTAGTTGACAAGTTTTTGCAGCTCAAACACAGACATTATTGAGCTTTATTGTGATGCAGTTTGAAATGTTTCTGTAGATAAATGAGCAGATGCTGTAAAATGAGATTTTAAACTAAACCTGGAACCAGATCATGTTTTTCTTCTTTAGAATAATCGATTATCAGAATTAGTGATTAGTGGGATAGTTGCAGCTCATTGATAAACGGAACAATCGCTGCAGCTCAACATCACTGAGGTTTACTGTGGTAAGGTTTTACATTGCTGCCACATACGCTGCAAAGCGAGATTCTAATCATCAAACTGTCTGTTGAGGAACGTCTGCAGACGCTTCAGTTATAAAACAGACGTCTCTGATCAGCCTGTTGAATTAACATCACAGCAGCTCCATGACAACGACGACGACAACGACGATGATGATGATGATGATGATGATGATGATGATGATGATGATGATGCGTTGGAGCTGCAGCTTTGTTTCAGCTCAACTTCACTCTGGGAAAAACCCAGATGCGCGATTCCCAGCGCACGACGGCGGGGGGGCGAAAAGATAAAACACACACCTTAAAGATCATTAGCAATTAATATTTGGGGGGGAATTGGTGAAGGAAAAACAGCGTTAAACACTTGTTTAATAATTCATACTATAAACAAGAAAGTCTCCCACTTCCTTAATAATTTAGACGTAAGCTAATGTTGATTTATTCAGGAAGGTCTGGCCCGCCGGCGCCCCCCGCGGTTCCCGAATTTGAATTAAAGTAGGACAGTGGAGGCGAGTCTGTAATAACATTTGTATAATTTTATTATTGCTCTGGGCTCAGTTCATTTCCTCCTCCAGTAGCTGCGTGAAATTGTTTGATTCTGGAAAAACTGCCTTAAGTCTGCGGCTCTGGGGTTGGAGGGTGGAACAGGAACAGGAAGAAGGCGACAGAGTGTGTGTGTGTGTGTGTGTGTGTGTGTGTGTGATGCTGTCATAAACACACACACACACAGATGAATAACTTTGTTATTCTGGCTTTTTCTAATGCCGTTACATTGGCTCACTTAATAACTCAGCCTGTCTGCTCGGTGATTGATCTTCTCACTCACCTTGTCACTTATGATAAATATTTCACAGGATTTATAGGCGCGAGCGCCGGGAAGAGTAATAACTCGTTCATTACATTATCAAATCACAGAAATATCCGTGTTTTTGGTTATTTCTCATCAGCACCAGTCAGAGAAAGTCGCTTTTTTTCCCTTTTTTAACCTGCTCCAAACTTTTATTTATTCGATGTTTCTCGTCCCCACGAGCAGGAATTAAACCTCGTAATTCCGAAGGGTTCACCGTCGCCGTGGCGCCGTCTCCTGTGATTTTCCCGCTGTGGGTTTTGTTTACCTCTGATTGGACCATCATTTCCAAAACGGTAATTCTCAGACCTTCGTGATTGCTCTAACAGGAACAATCAGGTATTAACCAGCACAACACACACCTGAGACCTGGGACCCCCGGTGGCTCCGGCACAGGAAGGGGGGGGTGGGGGGTAAGGGGGGGCGTGATTGGTTTCCTGGGGGCTCAGCTCCTAACTTCACATTCCCTCACTCCCCCTTCCTTCGATTCCTTTATGCAGAGCGGCCCAAACTGAGGTTTGATGAAACACATTTGTTTGACTTAACTCTTGCGTCGCCGTGGAGATGGCGGCGTCTCGGGGGCGGCGTCGTAATGCGGCCCAACAGCGTCGGGTTAATGAGAGGATATATGTACGAGAGCGGGACTTGACCTGAGGAGCTGTTTTCCATTTGGGTTGGGTCTGCTCGTGTTATTAGGGAAACCTTTATTATTGTTGCCCTCTAGTGGGAACCATATAATAGGATTACATTTTATTGGAGCCTCGCAGCGTTACCCAGGCAGCCCCCCCCCCCCCCACCTCCACCTCCTCCTCTTGTCTCTCCTCCCTCACAAGTGGTGTCACCGACTGCTCCGTCCACTGTGGGGGGGTTTTTGGGCAACGCGACACGTTTTTACTGAAGAAAGTCACTCACCTGTGTGAAAATCTGGATTTTTCTTTCCCTCCATCAATAAACCTGTTTCATGAGTCATGACTGTGGTAAACATGCTAACGATAATACAGCTAATTACTGCAAATACAACTGAAATCACCGTTTTTTATTGGTCAATTAAAGTAAACATGATACTGTAAACTGAAGTAAGGATTTTTACTGTACAACAACTTTCTCTATAAAGTTTATATAGTTTTTAAAGTTTTTCTGCAGATGAATTATCAGAGGAGACTTTCTAGAAAACTGAAATTAATAAAAATGCACACAACAAACATCTGGTAAAATGTGACATTACAGTAAAACACATTGGTGTCAAATAGAGCTGCAATGATTAGTGGATTAATCGATCACATTATTCACCAGCTGTTTTGATGATTGATTAATTTACAGCAAATAAACAGCAAAAAGACTTTATAACTCACTGTAGTCACTTTTCTCTACACACACAACCTGCACCTTTAGTATGCATTAGCTATGTATGTGTACATGTGTGTATGTGCGTATATATATGCAGATATGTAAATATGTGTGTATGTGCATGTATGTTTGTATATATGCTTTGCTTATGCATAATTTTTTCTTGCTATTTATTAGTATTTTTTCTCCTTTCTTATGTCCATAATGCATACTGTGTATGCAGATCAACAAATTCTACGAATTTTGTACATAATATTGTGTATTTTTACTTTTTATAGCTTTTATTTTCTTAGCTTTAATTTTTCATCATATCTTATCTTATTTATTAGAGTCATTTTTTTAATAATAAAATGTCCAGATTCTCTGGTTCCAGCTTCTGTTCTCTGATTATTTCCTGGTTTCTTTATTCTTCTATAATAGTAAATTGATGATCTTTGGGTTGTGAAAGCCTTATTTGGAGACAAGAAAGCAGAAAGAAAGAAAAAGTCCTTGTGCACAGGCCTTAATATTTTGGGATTTTTTTAAAAAAAAGAGAAACATGTAAAACCTTCACAGTTCACATGTTAACGCTCTGTCACATAATCAGTGAGTTAGTTCCTGTTCTTCCTCCAGGGTCGACCCCGGCTGCACAACTTGTTCTAAATATAAACACTAATATGTATAAATACAGCAGAGCAGGCTTTTCTAAAAAAAAATGGAAAAAAAGCTGAATTTCATTGTTCCAAAGATAATATTGATGAAGCCTCGTGGCCTGGAAGCGTGCAGCCTGCAGGCGCCTGGCGAGTTTGTGCAGCAGCTTCAGCACTTTTCCCTGATGGTTATATAACACTGGCCTGGGCAGGGCGTGGTAGTACTGCAGCAGATACTAGTACACGCAGAAATAACAGGTATAATGTATATAACACTGGCCTGGGCAGGGCGTGGTAGTACTGCAGAGATACTAGTACACACAGAAATAACAGGTATATAGTATATAACACTGGCCTGGGCAGGGCGTGGTAGTACTGCAGAGATACTAGTACACACAGAAATAACAGGTATATAGTATATAACACTGGCCTGGGCAGGGCGTGGTAGTACTGCAGAGATACTAGTACACACAGAAATAACAGGTATATAGTATATAACACTGGCCTGGGCAGGGCGTGGTAGTACTGCAGAGATACTAGTACACACAGAAATAACAGGTATATAGTATATAACACTGGCCTGGGCAGGGCGTGGTAGTACTGCAGAGATACTAGTACACACAGAAATAACAGGTATATAGTATATAACACTGGCCTGGGCAGGGCGTGGTAGTACTGCAGAGATACTAGTACACGCAGAAATAACAGGTATATAGTATATAACACTGGCCTGGGCAGGGCGTGGTAGTACTGCAGAGATACTAGTACACACAGAAATAACAGGTATATAGTATATAACACTGGCCTGGGCAGGGTGTGGTAGTACTGCAGCAGATACTAGTACACACAGAAATAACAGGTATATAGTATATAACAATAAAAGTCTGTCTGTGTTTAAAAAGCTCTAAGTGTAAAGTTTTGTACGTTTTTCGTCTGATTCTCTTTTTTTGTTTGCTCGTTATTTTTTTTCTCTGCTCTGATTCTCGTGTTCTGACCCTGTGGCGTTTCTGAGATTCTCCTCCGAATTGAATATATTACTATTTATTATTATTATTGTCGTTATTAACTTTTGCTAAGCAGCACAAAAGAAAAAGGAGTCGACGTTTGACAGTGGAATCAAACAAACTTTGTAAAACTAAGATTTCTATACGCTGCAATTAAACTAAACCTTTAATTAAGAACGTGTGATTTCTTCTTTAAAAAATCATATTTGGTAATAAATCATTTGTTGAGATGATAAAGTCAAAAACTTTATAAAATATAGTTTAAAAAGCATTCATCTGGGTTTTTTGTCATTTACATGATTTTTTTTCACAAAAATCATAATTTTTCGTATTTTTATTTTACTTTTATTATTAGATTATTTAACAACTCCTACACTTCAATCAGCTTTTGGTGCTTTATAGTCATTTTTTTTACTGAATTAATTTATTTTAATTGACATTCTTCTTTTAACTGTTGTTTTTATGTCTCTGTTTTACATTTATGCAGTTTGCAGTTGTTTTATTATAAAGTTCTTTAAATGTTCTTTATATGGATCAGTGATAAATCATGTTTGTTTTATAAAATACAGTTTTAAGAATCATTCATCAGGTCTATAAACATACTTTGGTGTTCATGTTGGTTTCTTGTCATTTAAACGTCCATTTGTTTGATCCTTTTCATAAAAATCATGATTTTGTGTGATTTTTGCCACTAAATGTCAAATGGTGTAACCTTAAAAGAATGATAAATTTTTAATATTTAATCCACTTTTAATATAAAAACTATTTGATATCATGTGTTTTAATTTTTAAAACCTTTTGTAGAGAGGTAAGTTCCTAGGATTACACCACATGACATTTATTGGAATTATCCCATTTGAACCAAACTCCAGTCAGAAAATCGACGATTTTCCATCATTGTAACTCACCTGACGCCATTCAGCCTTTTCTGTGTTAGGAGTAAACACACCTGAAACCAATCAGGTGATTTAGCTGCTTCCACCACAGCGTTGACCCTCAGGTCTAAACCAATCAGGTCGCTGGTCGGAGAACCTGAGGAGAACCAAAGGAGAACCTGAGGAGAACCTGAGGAGAACCAGGGGAGAACCAGAGGGGAACCAGAGGAGAACCTGAGGAGAACCAAAGGAGAACCTGAGGGGAACCAGAGGAGAACCAAAGGGGAACCTGAGGAGAACCTGAGGAGAACCAAAGGAGAACCAGAGGGGAACCAGAGGAGAACCTGAGGAGAACCTGAGTAGGACCAAAGGAGAACCTGAGGAGAACCAGAGGAGAACCTGAGGAGAACCAAAGGGGAACCTGAGGAGAACCAGAGGAGAACCAGAGGAGAACCAGAGTCCGACTGAGAAGCTGAAACACACTGATGATCTTTGGGTTGTGGACAAAAAAAGACATTTTAGCTTCAATCTGCAGCTTTAGAAACACTGATCAACATTTTACACCATTTGATGAACCAATCAACTACTCAATCAATCATTTCACTAATTAAAGATCATCAGTTTACTATTATAGAAGAATAAAGAAACCAGGAAATAATCTGATTTGAGACACTGGAAAAAATGACTAGTTGGTGATTAATGTGATATTTGGCAACTAATCAATTAATCCACTAATCATTGCAGCTTTTTTCCAAACTATTACATTAAACACCAACATAACATGAATAAACAATTAAGGAACATTTCAATCAAACTTACAAGTAGCTGCAACGATTAGTCAGTTAATCGATTAGTTTCCAACTATCACATTAATCAAATCTCTTTTTATATTTGATAGACAATCTGAGTCATTTTTTACTGATAAATGTCCAGATTCTCTGTTCCAGCTTCTGTTCTCTGATTATTTCCTGGTTTCTTTATTCTTCTATAATAGTAAACTAATGATCTTTGAACTAATCGATTAATCAACTAATCGTTTGTTGTTAGCGTTTTCTATACAAATATAATATATAAAAATCATTACAAATTGTTTGTTTGATCCAAGATGGCCGACTTCCTGTTGACGTTCTACATGTGGAGTTTTCAATCTGGGGCTATTTTTTTTATATATTTTTTTTTAATTTTCAAGGAGAGATTTAACCATGAAGATTAATTAAAAACATAATATATAAAGTTTTTCAACAAGTGTGGAAAAATGTGGTGATTTTGGAGACTTTGTAAAAAAGCTGAAACTAATAAAAATGTACAAACCGGTAAAAAAAAATGTTCAGTGGAGTCAAACAGAGCTGCAGTGACTATTTTATTCTTCTATAATAGTGAACTGATGATCTGATTTGAGCTTTTTCGGGGGAAACACTGATCAACATTTAATGAACCAAACAACTGATCCATTTTTCCTCGTTTTCTCGTCGCAGCCTCGTGACTCTTCTGCAGCAGCGTTGGAACAACGGTTTTGTTTTTTCTTCCACTAAACAGTCAAAGATCTGCGCTGGTTCGTCTCAATAGTCTGATGCTCGTTTTGAACAGTGAAGTGTGAGGATCCCATTATACGTACCAGCTCCATTTGGCTGGAAAATGGATAACGTATGTGATTTAAGGCCTGGGGCGCCCTGTCTGTTCACTATAGTTTGTCAGGCTAATGGCATCAGAATGTGTGTGTGTGTGTGTGTGTGTGTGTGTGTGTGTGTGTGTGTGTGTGTGTGTGTGTGTGTGTGTGTGTGTGTGTCAGGTTCGATGCCTCGTGTGTTTGTGACGTTCAGACTTGTTTCTGCTCTCTGATCCCTCGACGTGGCGTTCTGAAGAAATAAATAAATAAATAAAACTGCAAAATGTTTATTTCAACCACAGACGAGTACAGAGAAATAAAGCTTCACCCCCTCACGTCTGAAATAATTAAAAACATGGTTTTAAAATGTCTAAATGTGCAATAAAGTGCATGATGAATCGATTAGTTGTTAGTTAGTAATCGATCGTTTTATTTTCCAACTACCACATTATTCACCCACTTAACTCAAAAGTTAAAGAACATTTTAATTACACTGACAAGTAGCTCCAATGATTAGTCAATTAATCAATTAGTTTTCAACTATCACATTGATCAACATCTATTTTGATAATAAATTAATGGATTTGAGACATTTTTTAAGTATAAAATGTTCAAATTCTCTAGTTCAAGTTTCTCAAATTAGATAATTGTCTGGTTTTTCTGATGTTAAGAAACTTATGGAGGACAAATGTCATTTATGTCTTTAGAATATGTTTTAATTTAGTTGTTTTTCATGTGAGAATTGAACAACTGGGTTTTCTGTGAAAATGGAATTTGTTTAGTTTGGAATATTCAGGAAGAGTTTAGATGTGTTTTAATTAGAGCTGCAACAATTAGTCAGTTAATTGCTTAATTGAACTATTTTTATAATTGATTTGAGTCATTTTTACTGATAAATGTCCAGATTCTCTGGTTCCAGCTTCTGTTCTCTGATTATTTCCTGGTTTCTTTATTCTTCTATAATAGTAAACTGATGATCTTTGGGTTGTGGACAAAAAAAGACATTTTAGGTTCAATCTGCAGCTTTAGAAACACTGATCAACATTTTACACCATTAATGAACCAATCACCTAATCAATTAATCAGAATACTCGTTAACTTCCTACATACGTTACTTTGCTAAAACATAAACAGGTGTACAGTGATTAATCAATTAGTTGAGAACTATAACATTAATAAATCAATCAATTTAACTTGAATTAAAGTTAAGGAACATTATAATTATAGGTACAAGTACCTGCAGCAACTAGTGGATCAATCAATTAATTGCCAATTATCAGTTTTAGGTTCAAATTTATTCAATCACCAAAATAGTCGTTACCTGCTGCCCTAGTAAACGCTTAATCATTTCATTCTCTACAAATTACCAACTCAATAAAGTGATGAACACTCCAAATTGGAATTTCACTTTACAATGACGGAAAACTGAGCTGAGGTATAAGTATGAAGTCGTGATCAGGAGACTCTGAATTTACTACGTCAATCTAAGGTTTAATACTTGTTTAAATATGTGGCTCTCAAATAGTGGGGGCATGTTTGACCTCGGGGAACATGCTTTTTTATTTTTTTATTTCGATTTTTTTTTTTACTGTACTAGAATAAAGTGCAACTGCACCTCCACTACATTAGGGGGCAGTGGCGCTCTCATTGGCAGAGTGTGAGCAGGGAGCATACAGCACAGAGTATGAGTATGAAGTGTAGACAACCAGGAAATAATCAGAGAACAGAAGCTGGAACCAGAGATTTTAGACATTTATTATTAAAATAAATACTCTAAATAATCAATTATCAAAAGACTTTGCGATTCATGTGAAAAACGAATTGATTGAATAATTATAATTTTTCTTAATTTTTGTTTAGTCGTTATGTTGGCGTTTTATGTAATAGTTTGGAAGAAAAAGCTGCAATGATTAGTTGATTAATTGATTAATTAATCACCATCTAATCATTTTTAATAAGAAAAAGATCAAATTCTTCTTCTATAATAATGAACTATTTTCTACTTAAAAAATGACCTGTATCTATTAATCAATCATCAGAATAGTTGGTGATGGTGATAAAAAAAGACGTTTTAGGTTGAATCTCCAGCTGTAGGAAACACTGATCAATGTTTGACACCATTTTAATGAACTGGATTTGACCCTCTTTTGGCCCCCGGGCCACATGTTGGACACCAGCATCACGTGTGATTGATTTCTCCTTCTCCGGGTTTTCTGGTCAGTAGGGGGCAGCAGAGGGAGACAGAACCAGGAACCAGGACAGAACCGTGGTTCTACGTCCAGATGTTCCTGAAAACAGAGTAATTCTGTTCAGCAGCAGAAAAGGCAGAGCTGAGATGCCCCCACATGTCTGCCCCCCCCCTCAGAAGTGCCTCAGTCTTCCTGCGATCATGCATGGTTGAACATCTGAAATGAGCTCGCACATCAGCCCCCAGGCCCCGATCCAGACCTGATTGGGACGGGGGGGGGGGCGAGAGCTTATTTATACAAGGACGTCATCTGGAGCTGGTCCAACGTGGGGGGGGGGGCAAGGGGGGGGGCGGAAAAGATTAGAAAAAAAAGATAAAATATGAGGAATAAGGAGAGAGGCTCACTAACGAGTAACGAGTTAATCAACAAGTTGTGTTCAAGGAACCAGGAAATAATCAGAGAACAGAAGCTGGAACCAGAGAATCTGGACATTTATCAGTAAAAATGATAAAAACCCATTAATTGATTATTAAATAGTTGGTGATTGATGTGATAGTTAAACTAATCGATTAATCGTTGCAGCTGTTTGACACCACTGAACATGTTTTACTGTAACGTCACATATTTAGTTTTAGTTGTTAGTTTTGACTTTTGTGCTTTTTTATTAGAAAGTCTCCAAAATAATTTTCACCACTTGCTGAAAAACACATTTTATTCATCTTCATGGTTAAATCTCTTCTGGAAAATTAAACAGAATATATATATATAGAAAAAAATAGCTCCAGATTGACTTAATAAATGGAATTTTCTCCACATGTGAAACACCAACAGGAAGTCGGCCATCTTGGATCAAACTAACAATTTTTTATGATTTTTCAACAAGTTGTGTTAAAGAAGAAGAAGTTAAAGGAAAAAGAGAGGAAATCAAACAGCAACAATCTCTATCATCATCCTCTGCTGCTTTCCTCTGGATCGGCTCCAGGCGACTTCACATCAAACTACTCATGATTAGAATCTGCTTCTGACTGAAGGAACAAGTTGGAGTTGGTGTGAATTCACTAAAACTGATTTTATAAAGAGAAGAAGAAAACAGCCTGAGCTGAGATTCTGCTGCTGCAGGTTCTGGTTCAGGGCAGACATGAGCTAATTGTATCCTGATCTTTGCCTGGGGGGGGGGTTGTTTCTGGAGCCCCGCAGCAACTATTCTCTGGATTCTCCTCTGTCTGTCTACCTTCCTTCCTTCCTTTTCCATTTCTCTGTGGCGCAGGAACCGCTGCGGACCGAAGAAGAAGGAAAAAAGAAAAAGGCGCAGGAATAAAAAAACAGCTGAAAAAGCCACTTTATGCCGCTCTATGTATCAGGTAAGCAGCAGATTTATTTCCCTGGCTGGTTTGTGGGACGTTGCGGCGCAGCTGCTTTTACGCATGTGCCAAACGGTTCAGTTCTTCAAAAAAATTTAACCACTTCCTGCCTCGTTTCTTTTTGTGTTTCCTCTGTATCTGTACAGATGTGGGACTGTGTTACAAACGCTGTGGCGCATCTGCTTTTGGTTTTATTTTTTTCCGCGGATTAGAAGCAGCGAAGAAACGTCGAGCGAACAGCGCGTTTTTCCGCTTTGACGCGTCAGGACGCGTCGCCGCTGCGGTAATAACTTCAGCTCAGAACTTAACTGGGACTGGGTTCGGAGCAGCGTTTGTGTTGTTGTTGCGGGGGGGTTGGGGGGTCGTTTTCTCAGCTCCATTTCCTGGCTGCCCCAGATCTCCTAATGAAAGACGCCATTGTGGAGTAATTCCGCCCGCGGCGCTTTCTCCTCCTCAGTCAGTGAGACAGGATGAACCTTCTGTCCTCACGGCCAACACCGCTGCTGCTGCACATTCCCGTTAAAAACGCCTGTTTCTGTTTTAAGCAGCTTTCCTGCGCGTAAAAAGCTGCGACCTCCTGATCCATGAATCAGCTGCTGCTGTTCCTAAAGTTTCCTGCGTAAAAACTGCTCAACACAAACACATGGAGGTTGTGTTTAATCTGCAGGAAAAGCAGGCTGAGAATCACGTTTGTTAAATAAACAAACAAAATATTAAAAAAATGAAAAACTGCCTTCAAGTTGAGTCATAAAATGTGAGGAATGAACAGGAAGACGTGTGATGTGGTGTGGCCACTAGATGGCGCTGTGACCACTGAACCTCTGCATCTGATCACAGAGTGAATATTCATCATATTTATCACAGAAATTTGTCCAACTCTGTTGTTCATTTTCTATCAGTGATTTTGCTGCAGATTCCTGTGATTATATTTCACACTAAAGCTGCTGGGACAGTTTGGTCTGCAGTTTGTGATGTCACACCTACGCACAGCTGCTGTTAAATGACCAACGACGCTCACATTAAACTTTGCCTGAGCCCCAATGATTAATTTTCCTTCTTTCATTATTGATTTAAACACAGTTTAGTTTTAGGTTCAATCTTCAGCGTTGGGAAACACTGATCCACATGTTTCACCATTTATTAAACAAATAACTAATCTAATAATAAAACATAGTTGTTTTACCATAATTTAAGACCAGTTAACTCAATCAAATAACCCTTTCTCCATGGAACAAAAGTCCATGGAACTTAAACTTTCTAATAGTTAATAATGAAATAAATATATGAAAAAGTTTATAACTAAGGAACATTAATTGCAAAAGTCCAACTTTGATATCAAATACAAATACACATACTGTGTTTACACGACCATAAGGCTCCGTACTCAAAGTCAGAGTCTGAGGTTTGTGTGTCATTACTGTATTTAACACACACATAAGGAACCTAACTATAGGGGAGGGTTTATATACAGATGTCAAATGATCCACTGATCCAGTCTCTGCTCTGTGATCCACTGATCCAGTCTTTGCTCTGTGATCTACTGATCAGGTCTCTGCTCTGTGATCCACTGATCCAGTCTTTGCTCTGTGATCTACTGATCAGGTCTCTGCTCTGTGATCCACTGATCCAGTCTTTGCTCTGTGATCCACTGATCCAGTCTCTGCTCTGTGATCCACTGATCCAGTCTCTGCTCTGTGATCCACTGATCCGGTCTTTCCCCTGTGATCCACTGATCCAGGCTCTGCTCTGTGATCCACTGATCCAGTCTCTGCTCTGTGATCCACTGATCCAGTCTCTGCTCTGTGATCCACTGATCCAGTCTCTGCTCTGTGATCCACTGATCCAGTCTCTGCTCTGTGATCCACTGATCCAGTCTTTCCTCCAACTCGTACCACCTGTCTTATGTCTTAAACTCAGCTGTGTAGCTGATTTCCTTCAGTTTAAACTGTGCTTTATCAGCGTGTCTCTTTAACATTTTCAGGTTGTTAAAACAACCATGTTCTGCATAACGCACATCCCCGTTATTTTATCTACAATCCATGCCCACACTTCCCTTCATACACACATAGGGAGCACCAACATTTTGAAGAAAATAGAAGACTTTAATGTGCCTTATAGTCGTGAAAATACGGTATATGAAAAAAAATCAAAATGCTCTCTGGTATTGTTCGGGGGGCTGACTAAATGTGGAGGCGGACCTTATTTGGTCCACGGGCCGTAGTTTGGGAACCACTGTTGTAAAAGAATTATTATAATAATCTAGTCTAATGGATCTCAGCCACACGCCTGACATCATTCATTAGGGCTGTAAATAACTATTTAGATTATTCTGATAGTCAATCAATTTATTGATTAATGACACCCGGCCATCTTGGATCAAACAAACAATTCTTTATGATTTTTATATATTATATTTGTATATATATATATATATATATATATATATATATATATATATATATATATATATATTTGTATGTATTTTTTGTATTATTATTATTTTTTCTATATTTGAACTAACTCATCCTCAGGGTTTCATCACTCACTTCAAACTCTTTCTGAACCATCTTCAGTTGATAGAGATGAAAATTCATCAAAAGCTGTTTCCTGATTAACCTGATAATTGATCAATCAACTGATCATTGATTGTTTTATAAAGTGATGATGTATTCATACACATCAGTTCATCAGCTTTACACTTCCTGTGTGTGTTTTTTTGTTTCAGACTGAACTTTATATAAAGTCAGTTTTGAGACAAACGTCCAGAGGCAGCGACACACACACACATACATACACACATTATGTAAATACCGGCGTTGCTGCCTCCAACCAGAATGTTAATGCTCTGATCTGAAATGCTAATCGTGCGCCACCACGTCCAAAACACCGGAGAACTGCATTGTGGGGGACTGGGAACCGGGCTCTGGTTCTACGGAGGTTCTAGAAACTGGAGTTAAAAACCTAGAGAATGGGCATGAGAGGACATAAAAGACGTAATAGACGTAAAAGACATAAAAGACGTAATAGACGAAAAAGACATAAAAGACGTAAAAGTCATAAAAGACGTAAAAGTCATAAAAGACATAATAGACATAAAAGATGTAAAAGATGTAAAAGACGTAATAGACGTAAAAGACGTAATAGACGTAATAGACGTGATAGACGTAAAAACGTAAAAGACGTAAAAGACGTAATAGACGTAAAAGACAAAAACGTAAAAGACGTAATAGACGTAATAGACTTAATAGACGTAAAAGACATAAAAGATGTAATAGACGTAATAGACGTAAAAGATGTAATCGACGTAATCGACGTAATAGACATAAAAGACATAATAGACGGGCGACACGGTGGTGCGGTGGGTAGCACTGTTGCCTCACAGCAAGAAGGTCGCAGGTTCAAGACCGCCTTGGGCCTGGGTCTGGGGCCTTTCTGTGTGGAGTTTGCATGTTCTCCCCGTGTCTGCGTGGGTTTTCACCGGGTACTCCGGTTTCCTCCCACAATACAAAACATGCTCAGGTTAATTGGTAAACTCTAAATTGCCCATAGGTGTGAGTGTGTGAGTGAATGGTGTGTGAATGGTGTGTGTGCCCCACGATTGGCTGGCGACCATCTGGGGTGTATCCCTGCCTCTCGCCTTAACGCGCTGGGATAGGCTCCAGCAGACCCCTGCGACCCCGAAAGGGAATAAGCGGGATAGACAATGGATGGATGGATGGATGGACATAATAGACGTAATAGACGTAAAAGACGTAATAGACGTAATAGACATAAAAGACATAATAGACGTAAAAGATGTAATAGACGTAAAAGATGTAAAACACCTGGCACTGATGAACTCAACAACAACGTCTTCCAGCTTTGATCCATTGGCCTGGTTTAGATAGTTTATTTCATATTTATTGTTACCGTGGAACAGAATTAGAAGAAGGACAAAACACAAAGCAAATCCCGGATGTTTCCACTGATGGATCTTCAGGGGTTGGGGGGTCTGAGTCCGTCCTGGTTCACCTGGGATCCACCTGATCCTCCACAGACACCAGGACCTGGATCTCAGGTGTGATGTTGTTGCTGTTGGACAAATCTGTGATTTGTGATTTTATGGTATTTTACGATATAAGCGACTTGTTCTTTATAAAAACTTTATAACAGATAGAAGGTTTATCAGACTTTCGTCCTCTAAATTGTCCTGGAGACACGAAATTGACTCGACTTGTTCTTGGAAACCTCAGAAACATCTACAGACACAACTGAATTTGAGATTTTCCGGAAATCGTGTGTCGAATTCCGAAATACCAACATTTGAAGTTCAGGAATGTCTGAAGTTTTTTCTTTTCATTGAGACACGAGGCAGATCCACTCATCTTCCCTGTTAAAGGTTTGATTAGTGAGTTTTTTCTTTTCTGACGTGAGGTTCTGAGGACAGTTGGACAAATCTGGGAGATATAAGCGACTTGTTCTTGGAAAAACTTGAGATTTTTGAGAAAATCACATGTGTTTTTCTCAAAGTTACCAACAGATGGCAAAGGTCAAAGTTGGGAATGTCTGAAGACACTCCTCTCTTTTAGGTAGTTTTCCCTGTCTGACATGTGTCTCTAAGGACAGAAGATCTTGGAAAAACTTTGGAAGTGGCCCGTGTTAAACAACAAAATCAGGTTTAATGAGAATGTCTTTCTTCCTCTAAACTGTCCTGAGACCTGAAATTGACGAGACTTGTTCTTGGAAACCTTAGAAATATACCAACATTTGAGGGTTGGGAACGACGTTGTTGGACAAACCTGTGTGATATATAAGCAACTTGTTCTTTTGATTATCTACTATCTTTTATCTTAAGATTCTAAAATACCAACAGGTACAGTAAAAGGTTTCATGGGAATGTCTTTCTTCCTCTAAACTGTCCTGAGACCCGAAATTGACGAGACTTGTTTTAGGAAACATCTGAAGTTTTGTTTCATCCTTCAGAACACAAGACAGATCCTCTCTTCTTCCCTGTTCAAGGTGTTTTTAGGTAGATGTTTATTGTCTGAGGCTCTGAGGACAGAAGACGATGTTGTTGCTGTTGGACAAATCTGTGCGATATGAGCGACTTGTTCTTGGAAAACTTTGTGATCATCTACAGACGCTTCAGATTCTAAAATACCAACAGGTAAAAGGTTACTTGACCTGTTCTTGCAAACCTCAGAAACATCCACAGACGCGGCTGAATTTGAGATTTTGGGAAAAGCGACTTGTGCAGAATTCCAAACCACCATAATTTAAAGGTTGGGAACGTCTGAAGTTTTGTTTTGTCTTTGAGACATGAGACAGATCCTCTGTTCTTCCTGGTTAAAGGTTGTTTTTCTGTAGTTTTTGCTCCTCTAACATGAGGCTCTGAGGACAGAAGACGTTGTTGTTGCTGTTGGACAAATCTGTGCGATATGAGCGACTTGTTCTTGGAAAAACTTTGTGATCATCTACAGACGCTTCGGAAGTGGCAGGTGTCAGATTCTGAAACTCCAACAGCTAAAAGGTTTAACATGAACGTCTTCTGAGGACAGAAGACGCTGTTGGACAAACCTGTGATTCTTGATTTTAGAATTCCACAACGATATAAGCGACTTGTTCTCTGAAAAACTTTGTGATGTTGAGATGTTTCAGATTGTAAAACAGCAACAGGTAAAAGGTTTCATGGGAACGTCTTTGTTCCTCTGAGCTGAGACGCTGATGTCCACACATGTAGCTTCACTTTTCCCTTTTTCACAGAGTGATATAACACCCCCCCCCCCACACACACACACACACACACTCATCACCCCCCCAACATCCCACCAACCGCCTCACTCTCTCTTCTCTCCCCCTGCAATTTTCCATAATGCCTTACAGATTTTACACTCAATCCACCTTTGCGATGACAAGGCTTTGAGGAAATCCAATTCCACCGAGCTGTTTTCAGAACTTACTCTGCACCACGGGCACACACACACACACACACACACACACACACACACACACACACACACACCATCTCCACAAATTAGTCAGGGAACAAATTACCTGCATTCTGAGTGTGATCCCACGCACTTTGCCGAGCTGCCTTTACACAGGTCCCCTTTTGAAGCGCAGCCATGTGATTTCTCTGTCGAGCCCCGCGGCGGCGCCGCCGCCTGCGACGGATTCTGGAGTTGAATTTAAAAAAAAAAAAAAAACTATGCATGGCTGCCGCCTGCCCGCTTATCGGGCCGCGCACAAACGGCATGCAAATCAGAGCGGGATCACACGGCGGCGGCGGCCTGCACTCAGAGGCAGCTTAATTGCTAATTGGGTGTCTAGGTGTGAAACTCACGCTGCCAACGAGCAGACGCCAGCGTGGATGTTTTTAGGGCCAGTGGTTGAACTAATTAATTTTAATCTGAATGTTATTAAAAATTGTGGGTTCCCTGCATTTTCTTCTCTTTTTTTATTCTCGGGAGACTTGCCGCCGTGGCAGTAACTCTGAACAGGGATTGGACGTGTTGGCGTTGTGGTTTTTATGTTTTCACGCGGCGTCATTAGTGTTTTTTTATCTAAATGTTTCCTGAAGTTAAAGTTTAAACTCTGCGACTCACATATATTAATATATTAATTAAGTTATTGTGCCTCTCCTCTGATTGGCTGTGACTGAGGGCTGGGCAGGGACTGTGTAGTTGTGACATCACAACCTGGAGGAAGTCTCAACTGCTCATTTTAAGCCTTTTTATAATCACAAAGATGTTAAAATCTCACTTTTTATGACATTTGACCTGAACAGACAAAGGAAACTGATATTTTAGAGCCTGTGAGCACATAAAAATATTAATATAAATAACTAATGAGAATAATAAATATTACTTTTTATTAATAATAGATGCATGAAAACGCTGATAATTTATTTTTCGTGTGTCAGGATGTTTTGCTCCATTTTCACCATCAAACTAAACTTAAAGTTTTAACTCTGCAAACACATGTAATTATGTTCATATAGATTCAGGATTCCTCAGTTATTAACGTTATTGTGTCTCTCTTCTGATTGGCTGCCACTGAGGGGTGGGCGGAGACTGTGTAGTTGTGACATCACAACCAGGCTCAGTTTATGTAGCATGTGATTTTTTTTTTTTTATATTTTTAGTCTTTTTATAATCAAAAAGATGTGAAAATCTCACTTTTTAGGGTATTTGACCTGAACAGACAAAGTGATGTTTTATTTAAACACAGATATAATGATAAATAATGGGAAGAATAAAAAATATACATATTTTTATGAATAATACATGCATGAAAAACGTTCATAATTGCTTTTTTGTATGATGTGAAACACAGTGTTTTGCTTCAGGACATTTTCACCATCAAACTCTTCGTTTCCTGATGTTTTTTCCAGCATCAGTTTATCTTTGCTGCATCAACTTTCACTGTAAGAAAGTTTTTATTGAAAGAAAAACTAGTAAATCAGGCAGCAGGTGACATATATAACATATATATATAGCTAAATATTTATTCTCCTGTAGAACAACTTTTCTCATTTAATATTCACACGTTCATTTTTATTTTTCAAAATAAAAGCCCTGTGATTGTTTCATGGTTGATTGAAGGCGACGTTTGTGTGTGTGTGTGTGTGTGTGTGTGTGTGTGTGTGTGTGTGTGTGTGTGGGACATCAGGGTGAGTGGGTGGGTCACCGTGTGTGTTTTTGGGGGTTTGTCACTGGAACTTTCGTGTTTGTGGGCTGATGCTGAACAATGGGGGGCAGCAACCATCAGGTTTCCTGTTATTTTTTCCTCCTGCGCACAACGAGCTGCATCAGAAAAAAAGAGGAAGAAAAAGGCAGAAAAGCGGGTTAAAGGGCAGCTGTTCGTCCAGATGTGCGTGCCGGGCTCTGCACACGCGGCTGTAGTTTTACTGTGAAATGCGGCGCGCGTACCTGGCGCCGCGGCAGCGACAGCGCGGAACCGCCGCGGGCGCAGCGCGGCGCGTGTTGTCGGGGGGTTGACTCCTCGCTGCCACAAGCTGCCTGCCGCTCCAGCCGCCGCGTCTGCCGGCGCGCACGCATCTTTCCTACTGAAGCAAAGAGGCAGAGCAGGCTGTGATGGACGAGACGGACATCATGGACCTGACGCACCAGAAGGCGAGGAAGCGGCCGCGTCCCATCACTTCCGCGGACGAGTCCGTGCACGCGGCGCTGAAGCGGCTCCCGATGCGGGACGCGGGCTGCAGGGACGCGGCGCTGATGTTCGCGGTGCGCGGGGAGCCGGTGCACGCCGCGTCCCTGAAGCAGAACGACCACGCGCTCACGTCCTCCCCCACCAGCGTGATGCCGGCGCAGGTAAAGCGGAGAAATGAGCAGAAAACGCGTAAAAAAGTGTGAGATTTTTCCTCCGGAGGAACGGGGGGGGCAGACAAAGGAGGACGCGGGTCGATCTGTCACTTCTACCGGATGCGGTGAAGTGAACAGACGCTGATTGATCTGGTTCCTTATTTCACATTCTCTTGTGTCGCTGATTTACATTTACGCGCAGTTTTTACGCAAAGTCAGAACGCACAATCCAAGTATTTCTTCTGTTTTTACCCAGTGTGTGAAACTTTTTTTTTCTCTTGTGAGGAGGTGTGTGTGTGTGTGTGTGTGTAGGGGGGGGGCATTTTCTTCTGAGAGTTCAGCATAAACGGTGTTTGTAGGTTAACAGAAGACAAAGTCTATTACAGGATTCAGATCAAGTGTCATTACGGAGACTGATGCTCCAAATTAATTTGGTTTTTTTGGAGATTGTGGCCCCCCAGGACTGGATGTTTGTGGGTCGTGGTTCCATCCGGGTCAAGGTCAGGCTGCTGTTTAAAAAAAAAAAAAATCCAGTTTCCTGCAGGAATTCCCGTTCCGTTCCGGAGCTCAGACTTGTGTGTGTGTGTGTGTGTGTGTTGCTCCAAACGTTCAGCAGCAGGGTTTTTCCTTGTCCCCCCCCCCACAGGATCACCGCTCCAGCATGTCCAGGCCCATGATCACGCGGTCCCCGGTGTCCCCCCTCAGCAACCAGGGCATCCCCACGCCGGCCCAGCTCACCAAGTCCAACGCCCCCGTGCACATCGACGTGGGCGGCCACATGTACACCAGCAGCCTGGCCACCCTAACCAAATTCCCGGAATCCCGGTGAGTCCCGTCCCCCCCCCCTGCATCAAAGTTCTTCCGACTGTCAGGGATTCTCCTCAATGTTTAATGTCGTCCCGTTGAATATTTAACGTCATCCGGTGCCGTCAAACAGTCAAATGTCACATCTCCTCTGATCACGGAAACGCCTCGAGGGCACAGCGGCAGAGACGCGGAATAATATCGGAGAAGCGGGATAATTCGGATTTATCAGCGGGTTCCTCGGAGCGGCGTGCCGAGGTGAGGTGACGCCCGCGGTTTATTTCTGAGCCGTAAACAATCCCTAAAAAAAAAAAGAGCTGCACACAAAAGCGACTTGGCGATTCCGGCAGATGTCACAGCAGCAGTAAAAGGGCCAGAGGGCGGGGGCCATCTGGAGGCCCTGGGGGGCCACGCCGATGCTCAGAGGCTCTGGGCCCTCAGGGGACCCCCCAGCTGGCCCTGACCCCCCCAGCACCTCCTGCACAAGGTGTGAAAACCACTCAGAGGTGGAGAACACTGAGAGTCGCAGGTAGAAAAGAGGAAGTGGAGCTCTGGAGTTTCTGCACCCGATTATGCATAAAACACAATTTGAAACCGTTCATGCGATGTCAGGAAACAGGAGACTGCAGGGCTCCGTGCTCAGGTCTGATCTGTGTGTAAAATAGACTCGAATGTCAACTTCAAACGCCTGGAAAGTGTCTCACATTATCATTGGAGGACATAGTGAGATGGTACTAATGTCCAAAATGTCATGTGGTGTAGCGCTAAAACTTTAAAGAATTAAAAACACAGGAAATCAACCAAATCATCCTTAACTAACATGTTGTGCATGTTATGTAGGACGAAACTCACCAAATTCACCAAATACTCACTGCTAGCATCAAATATTTACCTCCATAAACACTGAGTATGCTGAGTATATAGATGTACACGAGTATATGTGTTAATTAGTATATATAAATGTGTTATGTGCATGATGCTATGCTCTGTGTGACTTATTGTTGTCCAATGAGCATATGAGACACTTTTAAATTATTTAAAGTTCACACGTTTAATTATCTACATCAAGCAAGTTGCGTTTTAGCCGCCGTTAGCCAAATAGTATTTTTTTACGGATTTTCGTCAAATTTTCAGAGAATGTTGTAATCGGTGCTAGGGACGGATGGTTCTATTTTGATAGAGGTGAAGAAGAAGAAATCCTGGTTTCTGGGTCTCTTTGATTCTGTTGGTGTTTGGTAACATTTCGGTGAACAGAGTGTAAGAACAGGCGCCACCTGGTGGTGAGATCTGGTTCCTGCAGACACTAAGAGACTTTGAGAACTTTGTATTCGTAGCCGTCCGTACAGGACAGCAGTGGTTGAGTGATTTTCTAGTTGTAAATGTAAACGATCTGGCAAAATAAATCAGATTTCACCAAAAAACTCGAGCATTGAACCAAGCGGCCCTGGTCCCAGCTTAGGAAACGTGATGTGTGGTTCGTTCTGTGGGTAAAGGACCGTGTTTCTGTCCGGTAGGATCGGTCGTCTCTTTGACGGCACGGAGCCCATCGTCCTGGACAGCCTGAAGCAGCACTACTTCATCGACAGGGACGGACACATGTTCCGCTACATCCTCAACTTCCTCAGGACGTCCAAGCTCCTCATCCCAGACGACTTCAAGGTGAGTGGACGTTTGTCCCAGATGTTGGAAAAACGTCCCGTAGATCCCACAACTTGACCACGGCATCAATGGTGAAACCCTGGTCTGCAATGAATTGGTGCTGGATCGATTAATCAATGAGTCAATGTCCAAATTCTCTGGTTCTAGGTCATCATCAAATGACCTACAACAACATCAAACATCTGGTAAAATCTTTGAGAAAATGTGTGATGTTGCAGTAAGAAAAAATAGTCACTTACTTCTCCAGCTTTTATATTAATCATCAACTATTCTGGAAATCGACTAATTGTTTTGGGTAATTTTTAAGTCGAAAATGTCCAAATTCCCAACCTAAAATGTCTTTTTTTGTCCCCAACCTAAAGATCACCAGTTTACTATTATAGAAGAATAAAGAAACCAGGAAATAATCAGAACAGAAGCTGGAACCAAAGAATTTGGACATTTTATCATTAAAAAATGAATTAAATCAATTATCAAAATGGTTCAATTAAGCAATTAACTGACTAATTTCTGCAGCTCTAATTAGAAAACATCTAAACTCTTCCTAAATACTTCAAACTAAACCAGGAATTCCATTTTTACAGAGTATTGTAGCTGTAATTGCATAAAACTACAACTATTAATCAATCAGTCACCAACTATTCTGATAATTGATTCATGGATTTGAGTCATTTTTACTGATAAAATGTCCAGATTCTCTGGTTCCAGCTTCTGTTCTCTGATTATTTCCTGGTTTCTTTATTCTTCTATAATAGCAAACTGATGATCTTTGGGTTGTGGACAAAAAAAGACATTTTAGCTTCAATCTGCAGCTTTAGAAACACTGATCAACATTTTACACCATTAATGAACCAAACTACTAATTGGTCCAATCAGAATAGATTGGTGGATGTTAAAGCCTTCAGTGACTGGTCCTGGTTCCCATGCTGGACAGAAAATGTCCTAAAATAAAAACCCTCAATCACCAAGAACTTCTATCACCATGAGTTTCTTCATCAAGAGGAGGTGACTGCGGCCAAAGATCCAAACATTCAGACATTCAGAGATTCGTTGGCGACACTGAAGGAAAAACAAAAAGCCTTCACCGAGACAGATAAATAAACTCGCTGCCACGACCACTTTCATGTGTTTGTGTGTTCTGGTGCCAAGAGTCCAGGATCCAGTATGATCGCCGTATGTGACGCGTTAAGTATTCCCTTCATTTTACTCGCATGTGCCATTTAGCTCCGTAATTACTTAACTTTGCCCCGGGGAGGAAAACAAATAAGCACATTATCTGATGGACTGTCCGCAGTGTGACTCAATCAGCGGAAAGTATGTCAGCTAAAATAAGCAAAGACGAAAGACAGACTCAGGTTCAGGCCGGGGCCACGTTCTCATCGCAGCCTGAGAACGGAAGAGCGCTCACGCCGCGGTGCGTTCAGGGCCCGAGTTCATCGCCTCTCCCTGCAGAAACGAAGCGATCCTGAACCTGTCGTCGTTCCTGCTCTTGTCCGGCTTCGTGTTTCGTAGATGCAATCGCCAGGAAAGTGTCGATAAAATAAAGAAAAGCATAAAAACATCTAAATTAGTTCCACGTTTCTGTATTAAATATGTTGATTATTCGCTTTCAGAATATGTGTGTGTGTCGTCTCTGGTGAAAAACTCACTTTTTTATTAATGCACCATGTTAACCTGCTAATGAAGAGTTATAAAGCTGCAACCAATAACTAATAATAATCAATTAGTAGTTTGGTTCATTAAATGGTGTAGAATGTTGATCTGTGTTTGTCAAAGCTGAAGATTGAAGCTAAAATGTCTTTTTGTGTCCACAACCCAAAGATCATCAGTTTACTAATCACTTAATCGATTAATCACCAACTATTGTTAATTGATTAATGGATTTGAGTCATTTTTTAATTCTAAAATGTCCAGATTCTCTGGTTCCAGCTTCTGTTCTCTGATTATTTCCTGGTTTCTTTATTCTTCTATAATAGTAAACTGATGATCTTTGGGTTGTGGACTTCTTCTTAAAATCACTTAAATCGATTAATCGATTATCAAAACAGATAATGATGATGATTCTTCCAACAGTTTGCTATTTACTATAGTAACTCTCCAAAGGACTGTAAATCTCTCTGTTCTTATTAGACCTGCAACTGACAACTATTGCGACCCTTGATTAATCTATTGAATATTCAAACGATTAATCGATTAATTGATTGGTTCATGTGAAAATGTTGATCATTGTTTTCTAAAAAGCTGCAGATTGAAGCTAAAATGTCTTTTTTTTGTCCACAACCCAAAGATCATCAGTTTACTGTTATAGAAGAATAAAGAAACCAGGAAATAATCAGAGAACAGAAGCTGAACCAGAGAATCTGGACATTTTATTATTAAAAAATGACTCAAATAATATCAATCTATCAATCAATATGTCTATTTATGCCTTATAAATATATTTCCTGAGCAATATTTATCTTAATTAAGGAAATAATGAGACATTCACCTGTTTCTTTCCTCTGAGTCTTAACTTTTCAGCCTCAGCTCAACTTTATTTATAAAACAACCAGTTAAAACGCAAAGTAAAATACATGTTTGCTAAAGAACTTAATTCACTTTACTCTGAATAAGCATCTGTCAACAGATCTAATTCATGATGATCTGCAGAGCAACACGCACATGAAAAGAACGCAGGTTTTTATAAGAGGACACATCTGTATAAATAAAACTAAACTAAATAAAACCGCTGAGAAACAACAGATAAAGCCGTTTCACTGAGGAATGAAGCCATGTTCCAGATCTAGTCTTTAATAAATTGCAGTTTCTTATATTTAGGGATTTAACAATGACTTCTAAATATATATATGGTTTATTTGTGTATAAGCCCATGAATCAAACCATATGTATAAACCCCGCCCCTCTGTGTATTAACCCCGCCCCTCTGTGTATACACCCCGCCCCTCTCCACCAGGACTACAGCCTCCTGTACGAGGAAGCCCGGTACTTCCAGCTCCAGCCCATGCTGTCGGAGCTGGAGCGCTGGCGCCAGGACCAGGACCTGAGCCGCGTGTCGCGCCCCTGCGAGTGCCTGGTGGTGCGCGTGGCGCCCGACCTCGGCGAGCGCATCACGCTGAGCGGCGACAAGGCCCTGATCGAGGACGTGTTCCCGGAGATCGGCGACGTCATGTGCAACTCGGTGAACGCCGGCTGGAACCACGACTCCACGCACGTCATCCGCTTCCCGCTCAACGGGTACTGCCACCTCAACTCCGTCCAGGTAAAAAAAAACGACTAATATGTCAAAGTCAACTTCACTTTATCTCAATTCAATCAAGAGGAGGAAAATTATTCAGATGATTTGTCTATTTGAGTCATTTCAAAGAAGAAATGATCCAAATTCTTAATTAAAACTAATATGAAAAGGATAAAACAAAATCAAAGTTAGTGAAAAAAAACATAATGTGCTAAATTTACACGGTAAAATATGTTGTAAAGTGCATAATGTTACTGTAAAAATGTCCATATAACACTGTTGTGGTGACTAATCAACTAATCGATTAGTCGTTAACTATCACATTGATCACCAACTATTGTGATAATCAATTAATGGATATGAGTCATATTAAGTAAGAAACATGTCCAACAGCCTGGGCGATATGAGCCATTCTTTATTAATTAAAGAGAATTTCATCATTGTCTTGTGGACAATTAATCGATTAATCAATTAGTTGACAACTGTTTTAGATATTATTTCAGTGATTTTTAAAGAAGAAAATGTAAAAAATGTTAAATCTGAGGATCTTTGGGTTGTGGACAAAAAAAGACATTTTAGCTTCAATCTGCAGCTTCACCCAGTTTCTTGATGAACCAAACGACTAATCGATTAATCATTTCAAAAATTGATTATTTGAGTTAGTTGCAGCTCTGAAGGGAACTTTAATGTGTACTTTTCACAATTTTTGGCCATCATAAATAACTTTCTTTTTTCCTCCATTCTTTAATAGAAGTTGATGTACTTCAATATGACTGGAGCTGCAACGATTAGTCGATTAATCGATTAGTTGACAAATATTATATTAATTGCCAACTATGCTGATAATCAATTTTAGATTCTCTGGTTCCAGCTTCTGTTCTCTGATTATTTCCTGGTTTCTTTATTCTTCTATAATAGTAAACTGATGATCTTTGGTTGTGGACAAAACAAGTCATTTTAGCTTCAATCTGCAGCTTCACCCAGTTTCTTCCCTCTCAGTCATCTTCAGATTTAGCTGAGGTAATAATCTAAAGTCAAGTTCTCTTTATCTGCCGTTACACTGGAGAATTCCACTGATATGTGATTATCTTTTTTTTTAATCTAATCAAATCATAAGAACAGCCTCGCAGAAAAAAACAAGTTCTTTGATGAGTTAATCAAAGCATCAATTCTGCAAGAAGCTGTTTTCACTCTGCTGAGATCTGACATGAATAATGATTCAGAGCCGAGACTCTGTTTCTTCTCCTGCATCTGAAATCTCAACCAAACACTCAACTGTTTGTCAGCAGCCAGTGGATTTAAGGAATGAGAGTCACATGACAGCAACAGGAAGTGGCTAATCCACTTAAAACAGGAAGACGTTTATGGTTCATGGTTATGGTTATGGATGTATAATTTATAATTAAATCTAGTCTTTGAGTCATAAACGCTGATCGTTGATCAAAGACTGCAACAATTAGACGATCAATCAACTATCACATTTATCATCACTATTTTGGCAATCGATTAATTGATTTGAGTCATTTTAAAGAACAAAATGTCAAAATGCCTCAAATTCCATTCTGGCTTCTCTAGTCTTCTGTATTTAGAGCTGCAACGATTAGTTGATTAATCCATTAGTTGACAACTATTATGTTAATTACCCCCCAATTTGAGTCGTTTTAGGTAGAAAATGTCCAAATTCTCTGGTTCCAGCTTCTGTTATCTTAATATTTCCTGGTTGTCTGCACTTCATACTCATACTCTGTGCTGTATGCTCCCTGTGAACACTCCAGCCAATGAGAGCACTACTGCCACCTAGTGTGGTGGAGGTGCATTTGCACTTTATTCTACTACAGTAATTTAAAAAATCGAAATAAGAAAATAAAAAAGCATGTTCCCCGAGGTCAAATATGCCCCCACTATTTGAGAGTCACTGGTGTAAGTGAAGTTTTTTTGGATGTTAAACCATATTTAAACAAGTATTAAACCTTAGATTGACGTAGTAAATTCAGTTTCTCCTGATCACGACTTCATACTCATACTCTGTGCTGTATGCTCCCTGCACACACTCTGACAATGAGAGCGCCACTGCCCCCTAATGTAGTGGAGGTGCACTTTATTTCTAGGACTGTAAAAAAAAATCAAAATAAAAAAAACATGTTCCCTGAAGTCAAACGCATACACACAACGCCGCATCGATTACGTATTGATGCTCCCTCTGATTCGTTGAGCCCGATCATCAATAACGGAACGAGGAGACGCACATTTCACAACCGTTTTTGGCCTGCGTCTCCATCCTGTTTTTTTTTTGGTCATATTTTCTCCAGAAAAGCACACTAACAAACCCTCAGTCTTGTGAAGTGAGCGCGAGTCGTGGAGGGGAAGACGAGGGAGGGGGGAGGAGAAGGAGGAGGGGGGGGGGAGTGAGCATGCTCCCTGGCATGTTGTCCCCGGGCAGGGCCCATAATCCTGTTTGGTTATTAAAGCACGCCGCCGGTGGATGCTGTATCTGCGGCTAATGGAGGCAGGGCGAGGGTTGGTGGAGGGAGGGGGGGCAGAGCGAGCTGCCAGCAGTGGGGGGACCTTTGTAGTTTTGGCGGAGGCTCGGGCCTGAGGGGAGAAAACTGGGGGGGAAAGGGTTTTTTTTTTTTTGCTGAGCGGCCCAACGCTGAGCCAAGTGGCAGAGAGGGAGAAAAAAAAAAAACCTCAGAGCTCCCCGGGGCCTCTTCGATGGAATGTGATCCTACAGCCCCCCCCCGGACGCGTCTGTAGATGTCTGCAAGGAACAACCACACACACACACACACACACACACAGGCAGAAACGCAGCAGAAAACAATGAAAATGAGGAAGGGGGGGGGGGCGAAATGAGAGAGGCTCTTTGGTTGTTTTTTTTTTCTCATCCAAATTCCCGTCACAGGCCGTATGTCGCTGCAGCTTCACTTCAGAGCTGCTCCACATGCTAAACGTCCCCATAGATATCTGATGACACCTTAAACCAGAAAGAGTCATTTCATAACCAAGAAACTGCAAAAGGACGTCTGAATAAGGTGATTAATGGACTGTTACACTCGTCAACAGCTAATTTGATGATCAATTAATGGATTTGAGTCATTAAACAAAGAGAATATGTTAAAACTCTGAGGTTCCAGCTTCTCAGTCTGTTGTAAAATGCATGAAACAGTAAAATGTCCGTATAACAGTGGGGTCAAACAGAACTGCAGCTATTAGTCGATTAATCAATAATCAATCATCAATCAACTGATAACTGATTAATGGATTTGAGTCATTTTAAAGAAGAAAAACATCAAACTGCTTGTGCTAGATTATTTCCTGGTTTCTTTATTCTTCTGTAATAGTAAACTGATGATCTTTGGGTTGTGGGCTTCTTCTATGCTTAAATCGATTAATTGATTACCAGAACAGATAATGATGACGTTTGTGCCACTAGTTGGCAACTAGTTTATTAATCAACTAATCGTTGCAGTTCTATTCATGATAGTGTTTTTAGATTGTGTAAAAGGACTGTTATACTTCTTATTAGAACTGCAATGACTAATGACTATTGTGACAGTTGATTAATTAATTGATTAATTGATTAGTAGTTAGGTTCATTAAATGGTGTAAAATGTTGATCAGTGTTTCTAAAAAGCTGGAGATTAAACCTAAAATGTTCTTTTTTTGTCCACAACCCAAAGATCATCAGTTTACTATTATAGAAGAATAAAGAAACCAGGAAATAAACAGATTTAACTTCATCTACAAAATAATCTTTCTCAACTGAGATGTATTAATTATCATTAAAATTCCTGACTTTTCAATCATATTTTTAATATATAATAATAATTATTAATTTTTTAGATGTCAATAATTGAAGAATTTGGAATCGATTAATCAATTATCAGAATATCCAGCAACTCATCAGATAGTTGGCAACTTATCGATTAATCGATTAAATGATCATCATTGCAGCCCCGAGGAACAACTACACACACACACACACACACACATAAACAAACACAATGAAAATGAAGCACCGGGCGGAGTGAGAGATGTTTTTTTATTTAATTGTTTGTGTTAGATTCTCATCCAAATTCCCGTCACAGCCGTTTGTTGCTGCAGCTTCGTCCCAGAGCTGCTTCTCATTCACAGACTAAACACCAACGCCAGAGTTGTGGAGAATTCTCAGAATTATTGGCTGTGCAGCCACCGCAGCCGTAAACAAAAAGGTGAAGAGGTTGCATTAAAGTTTTAGCAAAGAGTCAGAGTTTATGGGTCTGCATGAATTACTGACTGCTGAGTGACTGGAGGACTGACACTGGAATACTGAGAGAAACAGAAATAACAGAGGGCGGAAAGCCTACAAGGTACGAGTTACAGTTACTTCTCTGGTAATATAAAATACTATAAAAATACTACAATACAAATATGGAAGAGTATTAGGGCTGCTGGGAAAAATGATTTAAAGGGTATGTTTTAATTATTCTAAGATTTCTCAGAATTCTTAGATAAAAGTCAGAATTCAGACGATGTAGAATGAATGAATAAAAAAAATAACTTTGAATTTAAAATTTTAAAAAAAGTCAGAATTTTGAGATTAAAGTCAGAATTATTACGTCTGACTTTCAATCTCATAATTCTGAAATTTAACTTTAATCCTTAAACCATGCATCTGCAAGAATAATATGACAAATAATAGTGAGAAAAACTTTTATTACAGTTGTAAGAAGCATTTATCAGGTCAGGGTTGTGGTTCTGTTGGTTCCTTGACATTTACAAATTCATTTGTACCATTTTTTTTTACAGAAGTCACAAAGAATGCACAATCTTTATGACATTAATGTTGAATGTTGTAACTGATCAACGTTATCCCTTAGAATTTTGATTCTGTGATTTGATGTTAATCTTTAAATCATGATTCTACAATTAAATTCAGAATTCAACTTCTTTTTGATTCATTCTAGAAAAAAGGTCTAACTTCAGATTTTTTTTTAAAATAGATTAAATAAAAAAACAGAAAAGAATTAAAGTGCATCTGAAATTAAAAAAATAAGAATAAATCCTTAATTAAACATTTTCAAACATCAACATCTTATCAGTGATTGTGGTGTAATGTCTTTAATGTCTCTGTCTCCAACATTTCAGACTCAGTAACACACCGGTCTTTCACAGTGAACCAAGCGCTACAGACGCTTCGTCATATTTCCTCGTCTTAGCTTTGGGAGACTTTCGTTTGTCTCTTTATCTCCGTCTCTCTCCGCCTGTCTTCTCATCCCTGTTAAATATGTTTTCATGGTGTCACTTGGTGTCTACACTTCATACTCATACTCTGTGCTGTATGCTCCCTGTGAACACTCTGCTGCCCCCTAATGGAGTGGAGGTGCAACTGAACTTTATTCAAACAAATCTAAATAATAAAATAAAAAAGCATGTTCCCTGAGGCCAAAGTTTTTTTTGGATGTTAAACCATATTTAAGAATTAAACCTTAGCTTGACGCAGTAAACTCAGCGTCTCCTGATCACGACGAAGCAAAGCGTTGTTTTTCCCCGCCGTGACCGTGTGTTTTTTTTACTCCTTCCTCTTCCTTCCTCCAGGTCCTGGAGCGCCTGCAGCAACGCGGCTTCGAGATCTCCGGCTCCTGCGGCGGCGGCGTGGACTCGTCCCAGTTCAGCGAGTACGTCCTGCGGCGGGAACTGAGGAGGACGAGTCAGCGAGGAGGAGGAGGAGGAGGAGGAGGAGGAGGACCCAACTCAAACAGGATAAAACAGGAGCAGCTGGACTAGGAGCCTCCTCCCAGGCAGCAGGGGGCGCCGGACTTTTCAGTCGCGCAGAGCTCCGTGGACTCTGTTTTTTTCTTTGTTTCCTTGTTGATGTTTTATGTTTTCTTAAAACTTGAGAACCATCTAGAGAATTAAAAAAAGGAGATTTTTTTTGCCATAAGAAGATACAGGACATTTGATAAGTTTGAGATTGCAAGGACATTTGTGATTGTCTCGCCCCCCCCATAAACCGATAGAAAAAAGGACTTATATATATATACGCTGGATCCCCAGATGAAGTTTGTTTTAAAACTTGGAGCCTACATTAGGTTGAATATGATTTCTATTTTCCCCTAAATAAGTTTAAAAACAAGCTTTTATTGCTTGTCACCAGTGATCAGATTTTTTCTCACTGGTAATTCGGCTGAATCTGTTTAACCCCTCGTTGTATAAAGGTCACTAACGTGTTGCTTAAGGTACAGAATGTCTCACTTAGTTTCAGCAAAGCATCTTTTTTCACAATTAACATGATGTTTGTGATAGAAATGAAGTGTTTTTTTTTTTTTTACTTCAACGGAAGTTATTTTATTGGATTTTGCCATAAAACGTAGTGAATCAAAATGTAAAATTTATCATCAGACGATTTCTATAAAGAAAAAATTTCAGTAAATTATTCTTATGTCACGTCATTTGTCTCGTTAGGGAGCGTGAACGATTAACTGGGGAATTCTCTATAATTGGATGATATTATTCCTCTGAGTCATGACCTGTAAATCTTCTCATTGTACATGTGATTTTGTTTTTTTTACATCTGATCTTCTTGAGGCGGATTTGCCGCCGACGTCGACTGAATGGCTACGGTTACGACTCATTGATCGACCCAATCCAGGATCACGTTTACTCGTAGCACATCGGTATATGAAGTTAAAAGTATTCTGAGATATTTCTGACTGACCCACCTACGCTCCCGCGATTTGATTAAGAGGAATGTAGCAAAAAAAATGTGAAATAAACCTTAACTAAAGTTGTCTGATGGTGTCTGTTCGCTGTTTTTATGCTTTAACTTTGAATTTACTGCATTAATTTATAGTATCCTGAATGTGCTTATATATATATTATAATAATATGTATAATACAGCCACTGAAAAAAGTGGACATTTTTTTATTAATTCTAGAAAAAAGTCAGAATTATAACTTTAATCAGAGAATCATGATTTCAGAGGTGTGTTCCATACAAGGAATTCGATTCTGGATTTTTCACCTGTGCACATGCACACAAAATATCTTTTATGGTTAAAATATATATATAAAAGAGTTTCTTTAAATTTAATAGAGATTTAAAATAAAGTAAAATCTCAGAGTTTTGTGATTCCTTTTTTTTCTAAATCAGAATTATAACTTTACTTGATTTTTTTTCTAGAAGGAATAAAAAATTGTACTCCATAAATATTTTCCCAGTGATATTATTACTCTTATCACTTACTTAACACTAAACGCTAAAGTCCTAATAGCAGCTATAAATTCACCTATTAACACAGTACATCCTTGTTGCTGTTGTTTTTGCACAAATAAAGACAAATGATGTGTAAAAACACGTTTCTATAATGTGTTATGTGCCAGGCTAGCAGTTTCCACCTGTACAGTCATTATGCTAAGCTAAGCTAACTAGCAGGTGAAGACACCAGAGTAATATTCATCTAACTTCTAAATTTTACGTTTTAAATACTTATCAGGAGGTATTTTGCATTTGGTATTTACCACTGTGAACAGCCTGTGGAGTAGATTGAATGTTGGCATCATTATATTTCTATTTCTCTATATTTATACGCAGCAGAAAGGTAAATCTAACTTCAGCAAAGACAGGCTCGTACCTTGGAGTATTCAGACTCCATTCTTTACTCAGTTCTCCTGAACACAGCCGATTCTCTCCGTCGGTCCTGTCAGTTTCTGCTTCCACGTTTCCCTTCAGGGCCAAAATCCAAAGTGAAATCCCACGCGAGGCCCTGTCGTCTCGTCTTCATCCCTCTTGGCAGAATCTCCACTTTTCTCTGGCTATCTGGGCTTATGTTGTGTTCTGCTCTCGGCCTCTTCGCCCTAGATTCTCGTACCGACTCCTGTTCTCCATCCTGGGCTGTGATTGGTCCACGCTGGCTTTGATTCAATCAGACGCACTAATTAAGGAGCAGGTATCACACACGTCCATATTAAAAGCAGCAGAGTTTGCAGGATTAAATTAGAATGAGCTTGAATGTTCAGGGCTGTCGCTAATGAAGCATTTCTAACAAATATAAATATAATGATTCTAACATTTAATCCACTAGTTGTCTACGAGTATTTAAAGGATAAATCTACAGGAATAGTTTAACATGTTGGGTTTTTTTTCATGCATTGAACGGTTAGACTAATATTAATGGTGTCTGCAATATAACTACAAAGCTGCAGATAAATGCTAGTCAGCTTAGCTTAGCATAATGACTGGAAACAGGGGGAAACTGCTAGCCTCATTTTTACACTATATTTTTTGTACAAAACAACATGAAAAGATCTATTATGTTAATAATATAATTTTATAGTTATTAGGGCTTTGACTTAGGACTGATCCAGATTATTTGTTTCCCAGAAGCTAAGCTAACTAGCTGCTAACTGTAGCTTCATATTTATATATACACAGACAGTGATATTTACTCAAGTACAATCCTGAGTTACTTGTACTCTCTAAGTATTTCCATTTGATGCCACTTTATACTTCTACACCACTTGATTGAAAGGGATATTTTATTTACTCCCATACATTTACTAGTTACGTTGCAGATTAATATTATTAAATTATGGATCAAATAATAAATATGTGCATGTTCTCCCCGTGTCTGCGTGGGTTTTCACCGGGTACTCCGGTTTCCTCCCACAATACAAAAAACATGCTCAGGTTAATTGGTAAACTCTAAATTGCCCATAGGTGTGAGTGTGAGAGTGAATGGTGTGTGAATGGTGTGTGTGCCCCACGATTGGCTGGCGACCATCTGGGGTGTATCCCTGCCTCTCGCCTTAACGCGCTGGGATAGGCTCCAGCAGACCCCTGCGACCCCGAAAGGGAATAAGCGGGATAGACAATGGATGGATGGATGGATAATAAATATGTTTTATAGGATATAAATTATTTAATAAGATAAACCTTTACCAGCTGCAACATTAAAGTGAAAAAACACATTAATACATCAATTAATAAAATAATAAGTGTTTTTTTTTTGCAGTTTTATGTATATTTGTATTATGTTAAATGCAGGACTAGTATTTTTTTTGCAGAGGTTTACTTTCACTTGACTTAATGATCAGAAGAAATCATTGTTTAGCAGATGTTTTTCAAATTAAAATGACTGACGTGAACATCTCTGAGGCGATATTCTTGGTTTTGCGACACGAATCCCGACAGATCAATCAACGACAATCTAAAAAATAATGAATCTTTCCTTAAAATAAAACATAGTACGGGTGACCATGTGTCGAGTGTGGAATCCATCGGTACTTTTTTTATGCACCGTGTGTGGTTTCCAAGTTTGTTACCTGTGGGGCAGCCTGACTCTAATGAGACCTCGTCCGGCCTCTATCTTTCTCTCGCTTCCTTGATTCTCGCTAACTTGAAAAGGAATTAGAGATATCCTGCTCTCAGGACACAGCCTGTTGGAGAAAAAAGATGAATGGTATTAAGGAACTGACTTCCAGTCCTTTGGAGGACAGAGGGTGTGTTGGGGGTGGTGGTGGGGGGTTTTCGAGGAGAATAAAGTAATTTGAGATCCTCCTCTCTCTTCTTCTGTGGCTGTGATCATGTCTCTCTCACTCGCTCTTCTCTCTGGTGATTATTTCCAGTCATCAAAAAGGCAGAGCAGGGCCTGGAGAAGCTTTGCCTGGAACCCGGGGCCCTGCTTACTCACCACTGGTGAAGGTCAGCGCATGGACTCGTTCACCTCGTCTTCAGATCATCGTCGGCTGCTCCTTAACGAAGCTTCTCGCTAATTACTAAAAAAAACGCATTTATTAGACCGTATACTTTGCACTTTGAGCCTTTTTTTATTCATCTGCAGCCTCCTCTCTTGCTCTGTGTTGATCTGTAGGTAATATTCTGTTCTGCTGTTCTGCAGGTGCCTCCTACCTTTATTGAAAAAGCCTCTCGGCCATTTTATGCCAGCAAGATAATTATAAATGTAACCCGTGGCTAAAAAAAAAAAAAAAAAAAAGCAAAACACAACTCCCACATCTCTCCCTTGCCATTTCTCTTCCCCTCTCTTTCTTTCCCTCTCTCTCTCTCTCTTTCTCGCCTCAGGACCTGATTTCAAATTTTCAAAGATATCTCACAGGGCTGCGAGATTGAAGGCTCATAAATACCTTTATTATAATATAATGGCCACATATTTCTAGCCATTATTTCTGGTGGAAAAAATGTGTTCATCTGTGTGATGAATGTCTGAACAGTTTTTTGAGGCTTTAAATGTTCTGAGATGGACAATTGCTGGTAGGATAATATGTCACAGTGACTTTGCTTGAGTTACAGAGGAAAAATGGAACAGGTCTAAATAGAAAAAAAAAAAAGTGCCGCTCGACACCTGTAATGAGCGGCTCCCCGGGCTCAGATGTGTTTGAATAGAAGGCTGCATGCAATCCTTATGACATATGCTGTACACTTTTGTCTCTGCTGTATATTAACACTTAATCCTTAATGTTCTTCAAGTTTTTTCCATTTCGCAGAGGGCCCGGGGCAACGCGCAATAATCCGCATTTAATGTGTATTTCGAGACAGTAAAGCTTTGGTAACCTCCACCGCGGTTCTGTCAGCTCAGCCAAACACGACGAGACAGTTTGGCTGCAGCGAAGTTTCTTGGATGGTGAAGAAAAGTACCAGAGGTGAATGAATTATCGTCTTTTTCGCCTCCTCTGCGAACTCTCTGCGAGTCCTCGGGAACTAAGAAACACTCGCCAGAAGCAGAATTTTAAAAGAACGGTGAAAATTGATGTCATAGAACCTGAAATACCACAACTTTATTTTCCCCTCCAAAAAAACGCCAACTCCTGCCACTTCCCATATCGCAGCTTCTTAAACATCTGGGAGGCGATGGGGTCTTTTCAGAATCCACGACCGTGGATGTTCACGCCAGCTTTTTCTGTGGTTGGAAAAATAAAAATCTGGAAATCTAAAAAAGACCAAACTACAAAACTATCAACTCGGATGTCAAATCCACTCAACTTCATGGATCTCAAACCTGGAGGATAACCACCAACTGACAAACAAAAGGTACAGACGGTCCTTGTTTGGAATCTACTGGCCCAGCACCGCCTGGAAATGCCAACCTATGGGAAGTCAGCGAGACAGGAATCAATACAAATCCACATCAGGGGAAGAAAATGGAAACGGATAGGTCACACACTCAGGAATAAAAAAAAAAATCTATTAAAAAACATGCTCCTACAGGAAGACGTTAAAAAAAACACCTGGCGGAGAAGAAGAGGCCGAAGAGGTGAAGTTTCATCAATGATCTGATGCATTTTAAAGAAGCCGAAGAAAGTGAAGAAGTTTCTGTGTTTTTTGTAGATTAAAAAGGACTCGATGTAGCACTCAGAATCAGGATTCAACACTAAAAAGGTACAAGAGCCTTTAATCAAACAGCTGCGTTACTAGGATCAGTCAGAACAGGCAGACAAACACAATCTGAAACTTTAATGTCACCGTCTACTCACCAGTAGCTGCTACCAGTCAGTATTAGCGTCTACTAACAGTGGCTGCTACTAGTTAGTATTAGCTTCTGCTAACCAGTAGCTGCTACTAGTTAGTATTAGCATCTACTAACCTGTAGCTGCTACTAGTTAGTATTAGCGTCTAACAGTAGCTGCTACTATTGAGTATTAGCATCTACTAACCTGTAGCTGCTACTAGTTAGTATTAGCGTCTAACAGTAGCTGCTACTAGTCAGTATTAGTGTATGCTAACCAGTAGCTGCTACTAGTCAGTATTAGCGTCTGCTAACCAGTAGCAGCTACTAGTCAGTATTAGCATCTGCTAACCAGTAGCTGCAACTAGTTAGTATTAGCATCTACTAACCTGTAGCTGCTACTAGTGTGTATTAGCGTCTAACAGTAGCTGCTACTAGTGAGTATTAGTGTCTGCTAACCAGTAGCTGCTACTAGTCAGTATTAGTATCTGCTAACCAGTAGCTGCTACTAGTCAGTATTAGTGTCTGCTCACCAGTAGCTGCTACTAGTTAAAATTAGCTTCTGCTAACCAGTAGCTGCTACTAGTCAGTATTAACGTCTGCTAACCAGTAGCTAGCGTCTGCTAACCAGTAGCTGCTACTAGTCAGTATTAGCGTCTGCTAACCAGTAGCTGCTACTAGTCAGTATTAGCGTCTGCTAACCAGTAGCTGCTACTAGTCAGTATTAACGTCTGCTAACCAGTAGCTAGCGTCTGCTAACCAGAAGCTGCTACTAGTCAGTATTAACGTCTGCTAACCAGTAGCTGCTACTAGTCAGTATTAACGTCTGCTAACCAGTAGCTAGCGTCTGCTAACCAGTAGCTGCTACTAGTCAGTATTAACGTCTGCTAACCAGAAGCTGCTACTAGTCAGTATTAACGTCTGCTAACCAGAAGCTGCTACTAGTCAGTATTAGCGTCTACTAACCAGTAGCTGCTACTGGTCAGTATTAGCGTCTACTAACCAGTAGCTGCTACTTGTTTTACTAGGGATAGGAATTTAAAAAACGGTTTCTGTTTCAGTTCTACGTAATTGTTTAGAAGTTCATCTAACGATTATCGAGTCTATGTCACGTAACTTACGCAAGTTACGCACGTTCCATACTAGCAAGCGCGATTTAGTACGCGATGACGTCACGCCGGTTCAGAACGCCTTAAACTTTGGCGCCAAAGGATTCAAACGCGCCAAAGTTCGGCTTCACTTTATTAAAAAAAGGAAATTTAAAAAAAGGACATAACAGCTTCGGGGGGAACACGACAAATATGCGCACACAAGATGGAGTGACGTTAAAGAAGCGTCGTGTTTTTTGACCAAGCTAACAGCTCTGGTAAGTAGCTAGCATGAATATGTTGTAAAACATGCTATAACGTTAGCGCTGTGCTAGTAAACCGTTAATTCTTAACTGAATGAAAAGTGGTAAAAAGGTTGAAATGTGAATTATATGGTGAGGAGGATTGTCTCAATGCAAAATGCTGTATTAATTAGTTATTATTTCATTGAGTTATTACTGTTTGGGCAAGATGAGAAAGTCAAAAACTTTGTAAAATACAGTTTTAAGAAGCATTTATCAGGTCTCATGTACATTTTGTGTTCATGTTGGTTTCTTGTCATTTAAAAGTCCATTTGTACCATTTATTTTTACCAAAGTTATGATTTTTTGACACAAAATGTTGAATAGTGTAACTGAATTATAATGTTTAAGTATTTAATGCATTTAGAATATAAAACCAGTTGTTGTTTTTTTTAATAACCTTTCAACTATCGGGTACCAAGTTTTAGGTTTTTGACATGACAAATTTTAAAATTGATATATCAAAACACAACAGAAATAAATCACAATATAAAAAACATCTATGAAATCAGGTTAATTTGTGGGTTTTCTTTGTAGAATTGCAGTGGTAGAAAAAAAAGAAGAAATATTTTTTAGATTTTAGATTAAAAAAAAACATTCACGTATATTTAAAAAAAAATTTTATATATAGATTTTCTTTGTATAATTGTAATCCCAGATGTTGCAGGCATGAAGTCTATTTCTACTCAAGTGACAAAATGGATCTTTACAACCAGTAAAACACTACAGATCCTTTAATTATGAGCGTCAGTATTAATGAAGATACTGATCCTGTGTTTCCACCCAACATGTCACCAGACTGCAGCTCGTCTTTGGCGTCTTCGTCCAGTTTTTATTCGCCGGGGCGCCGTCGGACTCGCTCGTTGCTGTGACGCGTGACAACTCCCCCCCTGGAGGATCTGAGGTAATGCTCCTTCGAGATGCTTTCCATTGTTTATTTATCAGTCAGACCCTGAGTTGTGGTTCCGCTCGCTGTGAGGAATTCTAGACCGGACTACGGAGGCTGCAGGGCATCCACTGTACGTTGAGAGGGTTTCATTTATATTCTACTCCAGAGGTAACACAAGAACATGAGATTGGGAAACAGCTCAAACACCACTCTGCTTGTGAGGCTTAAGGCACAGAAAAGTCAAGCTGTTTTTCTTTTTTTTGGAAGGGGGGGGGGGGCTGCAAAGCTTATTTAAGCGATATTCTCTTCCGTTTTTTTTAAATAGTTTCTCCTCCTCTGATATATATGCTGGTGAGGTCACACTTTTCGCACTTTTTTGACGGCGGACGTGTGACGGAATGTTGGTGAAATCCTTTCAGACACAGTGAAATCTGAACTGCCTGTAAACGCCGTACGTGCCACCACGCCGTTTACCTGTATTGAAAAAAGCCTGCGGGGCGTTTTAAGCCACTGAGATAATTGCAAATGTGTCCTTTGGCAAAAAAAAAAAAAAAAAAAAACAGCAGCAAACTAAACCCCTCCCTTTCCTCGCTGCTTTTCTCTTCCCTCTCACATACTGAGAATTAATAAGGGCTACCTGGACCTTGATTAAAAGGTCTCAACTGTGCTGTATTGCTCACCGCTAGCCCCCCCCCGCCCCTGCACCAGCTTTTTCACACGGGCTAGAACTGCATGTTAGCGGCGTTCTAATGATTCCGGAGCTCGCCATTCGAGGGCCACCCATCCATCATAGCGGTGAGGGCCGGCGGCTTTATTATAATACAGAGGACAGACGTGCTCCCGGGCTATGTGGGACACAATAGAGGTCTTTCAACAGACCTATAAATACATGATCTGTCAGAGCCGCTGTCCTGGGGGCGCTCTCAGCCGGGCTCCAGCCCTCCGGTCGGCCATCACTTATGCTAAGATATGCGCCAGGCGCCCCCGGGGCTAAAGAGAGGGGCTGAGGCTCAGTTCATTTCAGCCCCTCATCAACCACCGCGTTCCACCTCCCGGCCACGAGGATAAATAAGAACAAGATGAAGAAAAAAACGATTCGTTATGACGGGAGAGCAAAAGAACCTCGACAAAACAAACAAACAAAAGGAGGGGGGGGGAACAAACTGCGATAGCCGGATATCGATCCAACATCACACACTTAAATATGAGGAGAAAAAAAAAAGACTGTACGGTCACATGCTGAGGCATTTTGTTTTCATAGGGGCATCGATGGTGAAGATTCGGACAAATGTGTGTAAAAGAGACGTGATTTGGGCATTTTAAGGCACATACCTCCACTATAGTGGACAGTGGACACATTTTAATGATTATTAGGCCCTAAATTTATGTTAAAGTATGACTAGAAAACATCCAGATGTGTCCAGTGGTTGTGTATCACTGCATTTACAAGTTGGACTCTGCTCATATTACTGGGTAAATGTTAAATTTACCAGATCAGTATGATTGAAGCTGGTCTGGTTTGTGTTCAACATCTTTTTTTATCATTTTAAAGCAGAACTGAGGTTTTTTAGTTATTGAGACTATTTCTTATTTGTCCACTCACATGTTAAGAGAGTTAAAAAGTATAGAAATATCCCTTTAAGAGACAATTAGAACAGAGAACATTAGTGATTGGAGAGAATCTCAATCTGAAGATGTTATTGTCATCATTAATAGTGATTTTTGATAGTCAATAGCTTTTTGAGTTTGCTCTCAAGTCACATCAAATTGCTTCATTTAAATTTACTATTTTCATATTTTTCTAACCCTAGGAGCTCGAGTTCCTGCCTCGAACTGGGATGACGCCTGTGTGTGCCATTAAATAACAGAAATGTCCGGGGTGAACAGACGTCAGTCAGGAGGAAGACGTGAAACATGGCTGTGTTTTGTGAGTGCATGTTAAGTGCCGCTGCTCCTCTCCTCCTCACCTTTATCTCAGGTGAGAATCTCCTTTTCTCCGCTGCCTCCGAGCCAAGATCAGCGATCTGGGAGTCGGGTGTGTTCTTTCCCGGAGATTAGTGTGGATGGAAGCTGTTGCATGTTGGAATAATAAACAGGTGAACACACTTTAACTCTGCATAATTTTCTATCTCTGCACCACCTTTAATGTATTAAAATCATATTCTTCCTCGGGGCATGAAAAAAAAAAACAGCAGCAGATTATGTCCAGGGCACGGCGAGTGGAACCCGGCGACAAATCCCACCACTCGCACAACAATGAACGCCTGGGCAGGAGGCTGCTATTTACCGTGGGTTTTTAAGGGGAGCGATTTTTTTTTTTTTTTTTTCGGCTGAATTCAATGCTAATGTGAGCGGTGATGTGGTAACGCTCCATCGCTCCAAACACGTGTTCGCCAGAGTTCTTCCTGTTCCCCGTCCAGAGTGCACCCACTTCTCTCCGAGGGCTTTATTCCGGGCCCTCGACAGCCCAGCCAGGTGGAGGTTCTCAGATTTAGATTTGACTAAATCCTGTTTTTTTTTCCCACATGCACGCATGCATACAACAACAACAACCAGTCTCATCCAGCCCCCCCCCTCAGCTCCCCCTCCCATACTCACTCTTCTCCTCCTCCTCCTCCTTCTTCTTCTTCTTCTTCTTCTTCTTCTTCCTCCAGATCTCTCTTTGCCACAGCTGCTGCCTCCCAGCTTCGCCCGGAGCGTTTTTCGGGAGGAGGCTTCCCGGCTCCCTGTCTCCTTTCCCCCCTGAAGCCAAGAAGGAAAAAGCAGGCAAAAAAAAAACGGGGAGGGAAAATAAAACTTCAGGCACAAAACCACGCAAGGCCATCTGGGTAATCTTGTTCAAAAGGCTTGAGGTGATAGCTGCAATTTACACAGGCAAAAAAAAGAAGACCTAATTTCCATACCTACCAGCCTCAAGGAGATGAAATTGAATAAACTAAGAATTAGAAAAGAATTACAGTAAAACCAATACGGAATATTCAACATTAGATCATTTTGTCCTTGTAACACCCTCCCCACACACACACCCCCCTCCTTCCTCCTCTCACATTCACACACATTTTCAGATTTACTAAAAAAAGGGAACAGTTGGGCTGACATGAAGGTGCTATGGACAACTAGCATATACACACACACACAGACACACACGCACACACACAGCCGGCGGGGGAAGCAATATTTGCGATGAAAGCAAATCAAACTGAAATCCAACATGTTAAAGTCAAGTTGATTAGTGTGAAAATGTAAAACGCGTCTTTCGGCTTCAGCGTGTCCCACGGTCATGAGGATATGTTAATTTTGAAAACCCGATTGGCCCGAGAGCGTAATTTCGCTTATATAAACCTTGAGAACGCGCCCGCCTTTACTGAAAATGAGCCTTAATTTAATGAAGTAAACAACCACCACAAAAAACAATAAATGCCCCAATTAAAGAACAGCCATGAAGAGAAGTGTCTCTTTCCCGTTTTTTTTTTTTTTTTTTTTTTACCCCCTGCGGTCATATGTACCCGAGCGTGTCTGTGCATTTACCCACACGCAAAAAAAGCATATGCATCGTGTGCACAGCTCATAAAACATCATGCCTTCACGTCTCACATTAGCATATGTGCCGTGTTGTTGGAGATGTAGGTTATCTGGTGTGAGATCCAGGCTACGTGTTCATCACATGCATGTGCGTGTGTGAGTGGAGGTTATTGTGCATGTATGTTATGGGGCAGTGGTGCACGTGCGCCAGAACACGCCACTGTAAAATAAGTATGATTAATCGATTAGTTTCCAGCTATCACGTTCAACTGCTCTGATAATCGATTAATCAATTTGAGTCGGTTTTTAGAAGAAAATGTCAAAATTCTGTTTCTAGCTGCTCAAAACTGATTATTTTCTGTTTTTTTAGTCTTCTATCATTGGATCTGCAATGAGTAGTCGAAATTCCAGATTCTCTGGTTCCAGCTTCTGTTCTCTGATTATTTCCTGGTTTCTTTATTCTTCTATAATAGTAAACTGATGATTTTTGGGTTGTGGACTGTTGGTCTTGACAAGAGCTGCAACTAATCAATAATTGGTTTCAATAATTGATTAGTTGTTTGGTTCAGAAAATTGTTAAAAAATGTGGATGGTGCACTATCTGTCTCCAACTACATTATAGAGCAACTAATGACTATTCTGATAGTCCAATAATCTATTGATCATTGAAATGATTGATCGAATAGAAGAGTAGTTGAGAATTTGTCTCTTTCTTAACCCAGATGCAATAAAAATCAAACTTGTTAGTTGATAAAAAGCCACATTTTAAGTAAATGGCTCCGTGCAAGTGAAGGATGTCAATAATAGACATTTTCTTATTGAAAATCAGTTATCAACTGATTACTAACTTGGGTCATCAGATTCAACTTTTAGGTTGAATCTTCAACTTTGGGAAACAGTGATCGTCATTCACCATTTAATGAACCAAACAACTTATCGATTAATCGTTTTAATAATCGATAGATCAGAATAGTTGTTGAATTGAACTGTGAATCGTTGCCATTCGTTGGAGTTGTGGTATCTTGAAGTGTGTGTGAAGGCCTGGTGCTGCTGTTTAATAACTACATAATGTAGTCAGGGTTATAGAACTTCATAATCACATGTTAAAGGTTCCTCCTCTTCCTCCTCCTCTGTTCTTCTTCCTCCTCCCTCCTCCTCCTCCTGTGTCTGTATGTCATCTGGCCTGCTTCGCACCCCCGCAGGCCGTTTCCCATCAGGCTCGCTGTGCTTCGATGTGTCCCGACAGACCTGATGTGATCTGAGCGGCTGACGGGTTTGTCCCTGCTGCCCGCTGTCTTTTCTGTTTTTTTTTTCTGTTTTTATTTCCTGCTTCGCTCACACATGGGAATAAAAAAAAAAAACGCACATGCGTGATGCGGTGTAACTTGCACCTCCGACGGGTTTCAGAAAACCGTCCGGCACGGGGCGTAATTATCCGTCGACGTGTGTGACGTCACGACGGCGACCTGCGGTTTAATTAATCTCTGGTTTAATTCATCTCTGGTTATACAATATTCAGTTTTCGTGTCTGTTTGTATGAACGAGTGCGTGAATGTGAACGTTCAATTATGAAAAAAACCCGCTGGAGAGAAACAATGCCCTCCTGGTTCAGTAGCCATCTTTACACACACACGCACACACACACACTTACACACACACACACACACAAGCCTGAGGGGATGCAGAACGAGTGGGGGGTTGGATACCATGAGACTAGGGCATCAAACTGGGGCTTAGAGACAGAGATATACCAACTGGAACCTTATACCTACAGGGTATGTGTGTGTGTGTGTGTGTGTGTGTGTGTGTGTGTGTGTGTGTGTGTGTGTCTGCTCGCATCCTCGTGTTAACACAACCTCACACATATGTAGGATGCAAGTGTCATACTGAGGAAGGGAGAATGCTTCATGGGGGGAAAACAGTTTGTGGAGGCTTTGTGTGTGTGTGTGTGTGTGTGTGTGTGTGTGTGTGTGTGTGTGTGTGTGTGTGTGCGTGTGTGTGTGTGTTTGAATATAATCTAATTGCTTACTAGTGGAGGACAAAATTGTTTTGCCTGCAGGTGGGAGTATGGGTGGTGCTGATGAGAGCGGGTCTGATATCTCAATCCACCAATCAGCAGCCACGCGGGGCCCGGCATATCACCTAAAATCACACCGTGCACGTGAGTTGTGTTTTTTTTCATTTTGCATAGAAATTTCGCTTATTTGTTCTTTTCCGAACAACGGAACGGTTTAAAGTGTGAAGCACATCACAAACACACACAGAGCATCGGGCTTGTGCAGCCTTTTATAATTAAAAAAAAAGATCAAGGGGCTTTTTTATTGATATTTCTCTGCACACTTCAGGCACATGACGCCCCAAAGTCTACAGCAATGTGCTTTTTTTTTTTTTTTTTGATCAATGATTAACAACCTAGTTGGGATCCTGGATCCCCTTCAGGTGCTGCTCGCAACCCGGTTTCATGTCTCGTGGCTAAAATGAAGCGGTGGGAGGAGAGAGCGGCGGGAATGACGGTGACGGAGCGACGTTCCCATCATCCCGCCTGTGTCCAGTCAAGCAGCACCGCTCCGTATTTGCTTGGACTTGGGAGTAAAGCTCCGTCCAGACAGGTGTCTTTTATCACTAATTCGCTCTCAGTGACTGAACTGCAGGGAATGATGGATGATTCCTCGCCTTAAGTTTACAAACTTTAGGTTACTTTATATTTACAGCCGTCTGTGTGTTTAACCCGTTACCCCAACTTAACCCTTATAAGTCATTGACATCCCATTCTGAATGATCAGCTTTTATTTTTAAAAAAACACAAAAAAATCAGGGCTCATCTCTGCTGTGATGTGATTTTAACATCTGAGGATTCGTCTTTTGTTTTCAAACATCAAGAAACTAAAATCTCACCCGTGATTGGATTTAAAAGACGGCCTGAAAGGAAATGCGAAAATATTGAAAGTGGTGGCCCAGGTCCTATTATCTGTCATTTCAGGAATGTGTTAAAATAATAAATGACTGTTGTCTGATTGGTTTCAAAACCAATATTTTAGCATTAAAAAGTTTCAACATGAATTAAAAGCCCCAATATAGCCTCATATATAAGGCTTTAATAATGTTAAAGGTTTATTAACATGTTCTAAATTCTATTTAACCTGTTCATTGCAAAAAGTTTTTTTTCTGATTTGAGTCAATTTGGTCTTGTTTTTAGAAAATAAGACTCACATTTTCTTTAAAAATTGACTAAAATCAGAAAAACTTGAAATAAGAAAAATTGTTGAATAAATAGTGGAATTAGAATTAGATGATTTTTTTCAGTATTCTGACACTGATCCACTGGCAGCTAATTTAGCTTATTTAAAGTTTTATTTTATATGATTTGAGTCAATTTAGACTAACATTTTCTCAAAATAAAAAAAGATATCATTGAGTAAAATCAGGAACAAACTTGAAAAAGGCCAAATTGTGGAATAAATAGTGGGAATAGATAATTAGGGTCAGATTTTTTCAGTGTTCTGACCACAATTCCTGAAGAAACTGATATAGGACAAGTTCCAAGGGCAGCTGATTTTGCTTATTTCAATTTTTTATTTTATATATATGAAAGATATTGGACTATTTGTACCAAAAACAGGATATTTTCAAATGACAGTAAGACGGTCCGGGTTCTAACGGGTTAAGATGACACACCAGACCCGGCTGTTTCTGACAGGATGTTTTGACGCTGTCATCTCTGGAAAATACTTGCAAAAAAAAAAAGGAAAAAAAGCCCAAGGACACAGCCGCCATTTTGAGGGGGCACGCGTGACCCTTTCGTGGTCGCCTCTTAACGCGACTCGCCGGCAGCGGGGGAGGGGTCGCGGCGGGGCGAGCGGGTCGGGGGCCGCTTGAGTCAGAACTAAAAAAGCGGAGCGGCGGCGGAGCTGCTGCCCCCACGGGGGGGAAAGGAGGTCAGCGGCCACAGGAAGCGGCGAGAAAAACGCCCGGAGCTCCCATCCTTAATGAGAGCACATCCCCCCCCCAACCTCCTCCACTACCCCCCCGGGGGCGTTTATCCCAGCCTGGTTTAAAAACTCCAATCTATACGGAACGCTGCAGGCACGCCACAGCAGCCGTTTCCATGGTCCGACCCCGCAGCCACGCGCCATGGACCGGGCTGAACGAGTAGAGATGTTCACCTTGGAGCTGAGGAATTAGTCGATTAATCGATTGATCGATTAGTTGTCAACTATTACGTTTATCACCAGCTGGTTTTGAGAAAAAAATGTCCAAAATCTCCGTTTCCAGCTTTCCAAATGTGATTATTTTCTGGTTTCTTTAGCCTTCTCTAATCAGATCTGCAGCGATCGGGTGATTAATCGATTAGTTGTCAACTATCACTTTAATCAACGGCTATTGTGAAAATTGATTATTTGATTTGGGTGACTTTTAAAAAGAAAATGTCCAAATTCTCTGGTTTCAGCTTCTCTTCTCTTGATTATTTTCTGGTTTCTTTAAGTCTTTTATAACTCGAACTGCAAAGATAAATTGATTAGTTGCCAACTATCAGTTGGTTAGTAACCAGCTGTTTTCATTCATTTTTGATAAGGAAATGTCCAAATTCTCTGGTTCTATCTTATTTTCTTCTTCTTCTAATTTCTATTTTAGATTAATTGTCAATCGAATCAACTATTTTGATCATCCAATAAGTGTTTTGAATCATTTTTACTTATAAAATGTCCAGATTCTCTGGTTCAGCTTCTGTTCTCTGATTATTTCCTGGTTTCTTTATTCTTCTATAATAGTAAACTGATGATCTTTGGGTTGTGGACAAAAAAAGACATTTTAGGTTCAATCTTAAGCTTTGAGAAACACTGATCAACCAAACTACTAATCGATTAATCATTTAAATAGGTTTAATGGGTTAATTGACTAACAGAATATTCGTTATTTGCAGCTTTTCTCCACACTGGACTTCAATGTGAATCTTTGTCTCTGGGGTTGAGATTTTTTCTTAAAGTCAGTGAACGTTTTTCAATGCTAATCCTTTTTTTCAGTATTTCCTTCAATATAAACTAGTAAAAGAAAGACTTGAGAACTGATGAATCAGCCCAGTGTGTATCTGCTGGGATCTTCTCTGCAGCTTCCCACGCTTTCCCGACATCTGTGACATCACAAAGAGTGAGAAGCAGCGTCCCTGCCTCCATCTGGAACGTCACGTCACATTCACGCTGGTCCTGAGGCTTCCTTGAGACCGATTTCAAAAATTCCCAAACATTCGTCCTCCCAAGGCTCCGTTCCATAAACAGACGTGCGATTCACAACCCTTCACTTACACTCTCAGTCTCAAAAGGGGCCGTCCTCCAACTCATTGTAAATTGATTTATTAATAAAGTCGGAGTGCTGCAGAGGAACAAAGGCTAATGAAACAGGAGCCCTATAGGGCGACTGGGAGAAATACATTTGAAAATAAACTTTGAGTAACTCATTAGATTAAGAAAATTATAAGAATAATAACCCGGGGCGGCGCCCGGAGAGGGAAATCTCATTAACAGGTTTTTCGATTCCTCCTTTCAATACATTTGTTAAAAAAAAAAAAAAAAGTGCCGGGGAGTGTTCAATTATCACCCGCCCTCTCACCTCCGAGACACAGGGTGACGAGAAACCCCGGAGAAACTTGCAGGGCTGTGGGCGGGGCCACACACACACACACACACACACACACACACACACACTGTTTCACTCCAATCCCCCCTGAGTAATGGGCTTTCTGACCATTTGTTTAATACTGTCAACAAACAGGACAGGAGCTGCAGGGCTGCTCAGGCAATGCAATCCCACTCTTGAATGAGCATGAACACATGAACAGCAGCACATACGTGTACAGTTTCAGGTCTGCACACGCCCCCCCCCTCAACTTTTAAGAAGAAAATGTCCAAATCTGATTATTTTCTGGTTCTATAGTCTTGTATATTTAGATCTGCAGTGATTAGACAATTAATCAATTCGTTGTCAAAATCAATTGATGTGTTTTTATGTCATTTTTACTAAGAAATTGTCCAGATTCTCTGGTTCCAGCTTCTCTTCTCTGATTATTTTCTGGTTTCTTTATTCTTCTATAATAGTAAATTCAAAATCATGCCATGCTCTGATTGGCCCATTCAAAATCATGCTGGGATGTGATTGGCCCATTCAAAATAATTCTTTACTCTGATTGGCCTATTCAAAATCATGCTGGGCTCTGAATAGCCGCTTCAATTTCATGCTGCACTGTGATTGGCTCATTCAAAATCAATCTGCGCTCTGATTGGCCCATTCAATTTCATGCTTGGCTCTGATTGGCCCATTCGAAATCATGCGCTCTGATTGGCCTATTCAAAATCATGCTGCTGTTGTGCCGAGCCTGAAGCTTATCGATAAAATAGTCTTTTGAGTTTCTTACTCAAACCACTGGCAAACAGGGACTCGGTCATTTATTTGCTAATCCAGCAGGATTCCACACGGGGAATCCCATCAGGGGCCCCCAGAAAGCAGACTACTTTTGGCCGAAGTGTCGCCATAACAACTAAGGATAAAAGGCATCTAAAAACCAGAAAACAACGCTTTTGCAGTCTCGCCACCAAGTGAGACGATAGGAGGCAAGATCCACGCCGTCAAGTCTTTTCTTTCTTTTTTTTTTAAACAGAAAAACCCCAAGAATTTAAAGAAAACTCGCTTTTCCCTCGACCAGCTGGGTTTAATCAGAGGCTCCACCTTAAGTTTTCTCGCTTTCATGTGTTTCCAATCTTCTGCCGGCGCTCCGGGCCACATCCTCCAGGCGGGAGGTTTGGAAGCTATATTTGCTCTGGAACCGTTTACTGCGCCTTTTTCTCTCGTTGCTTCTTGAGACGTGGCGGAGCGCCGGGGGGGCTGCGACTCGGCCAGGGGCGGATTCAGGGATTTGGAGATTCTGGGATTCGGTCATGAGGCTGTTCTCTGGTTCCCAACCTTCCTCTAATCGGTATTGGTGATGGTAGATGAAACATTTCACTACTAAATCTATCAAGACACAGTAAAATATCTCTGGTTCCAGTATCTTAAATCTAATTTTTTGTTTCTTATACTATAATTAGAGGTGCAACGATCAAATAATGTCCAACTAGCCCATTACTCACCATCTATTTGTCATTTTAAAGAAGACAATGTCCAAATTCTCAGGTTCCAGCTTCTCTTATTTACTGGTTTTGTTAGTCTTCTACAATTAGTGCTGCAACTCTTATACAATCAATTAATTTTCCAACTATTACAATAATCACCAACTATTTGATGATTGATTAATCAATCTGAGTCATTTCTTAAAGAAGGAAATGTCCAAATTCTCTGGTTCCAGCTTCTCAATTTTTTTTTTCTGGTTTCTTTAGTCTTCTATAGTTAGAGCTGTAACGATTAGTCAATGAATTTCCAACTATTTTGGCAATCGAATAATCAATTTGAGTCATTTTTAAGAAAAATGTCCAGACATAATTTACAGAATGACACTTTATTTATTTATGTTGATGACAGGTGTTGTATCATGATCATCAAAGTGTTATAAACCCACATTTTAGTAACAATATTCTTTCTGTCAATTATACATTTTAATCTATCAATACTGGAATAACAGTAGAGATCCAGCTTGGAAGTGACATCTCAGTTAAAATCATTCCAGTTAGTCTGAAAAATGGAAAAAATAAATATGACCATGTCTTACCAGTTTATTGTTAGACATAATTAGCATATTCTGCTATATATGTGTGTGTGTGTGTGTGTGTGTGTGTGTGTGAAATAATAGTCTGTATATAGCGGAATCAGTGCAAACCAGAACTGCTATAAACTGAATATTTGTACCATTTACAGCTGTGACGGCCATCTTGGGGCGGCCATATTGAATCGTCAACTCAGAGGTGTTGAGGATCCAGTTGAAATTTCCCACTCGGAACTCAATAAATCCTGACTAGTCCAGTGTCAATGGAACCAGATCTGACAACTACAAAACATGTAAGTGTGTGGAAAACTAGAAAAATGTGTTTTAAAATGATTAAAAACAAGTCTAGAGTTACACCAATGTGCTAATATGTTCAGTAATCTGTAAAGTAATTTAATAGCACTAACAAGTAGTAGCTTAAATGGAAAATGCTTTAACTTGTCAAGGTGTCGTACTTCCTCTTTAAAATAAAAGGGCTTGTTGTTTATTTTCTAGTTGCCTAGCAACCCAGAGCCCTAGCCTAGCGAGGCTAGCCAGTTAGCGTTAGCCGTGTGCTTCATTATAATCTTATTTTAACTCAGTTCACATAAAGTGGAGCTAAACTAACATTGGTGTTGTGTTTTATTCTTTATCCTTTCAGTTGCTATCAAATTTAATGCTAGAGGCTAAACTACAGGTGGATCTGACGCTGCAAAAAGAAAAAAAGTGAATTTTTACTGATGTGACATGATTGTTTTAACTTTAAAAGCCATAAATTTAACACACCGGGGACACAGATGTATGTTTTCTGTATATTTGCTCACAGTGCGTGTGTTTTTAAAAGCGTCTGTTCTAGAAAATGATTTGCAGATAGGTGAGAACATTAAAAAAGAGAGTCCTGTAGCCGGGGGAGGGGGGGAATAGTCATTTCTTTTTCTCGCCCTGTGGCGGTGGCGTTCATTTCCATTTCTGTGTTGCCTCCTTGCCTGTTGAAGCGGCAGCACGTGCTGCTTTCATTTCATTTCATGTTTATGTCCGGTGGATTTGGTATTTAGTGGGAAGAAGGGAAAAAAGAGAATAAAGTGGGGGAGAGGGAAATCAATCCTTTGAAAATGGGTTTTTTGTCGTGGTGAAAGTTAAAGAACGTCGACGTGTTGGAGCAGCTTTTTTTTTTTCAACCTGTGCAACAGATGCAGATGATGTGAGACGATAAATCTGAGCTTTTATCACAGCGGGACGAGCACAGGTCGAACCAATAACATCAACCACGACTGAGCTCTGTGCAATTATCTGCTGTGACGGCGTAATAAAAAAAAACAGAAAACAGAAAACGCTGAAACACAGCCAGCGAGACGGAATTCACACGTCAGGAATTCATCTCTTCAAACAATAACTGCGATTTCGACAGTAATGCTATTAACTGGCAATAGAATAATTGATCAGTTGCCAACTAATACGCTGAACACCATCAATTATAATCGGTTTGAGTCATTTTTTTTTAAGAAGAAAATGCTCAAATTCTCCGCTTCCCTAATCCATTTTCTGGTTTCTTCATTCATCTGTGATAGTAAACTGATGAGATTTAATGGTTAACTGAATAATAACAGCTCAAGCTAAATGAATCAATCTCTGTTGGTCAAAAAGACTGGAACAATAAGTCGATTAATCACCAACTATTTTGAATTAATTAATCGATTTGAGTCATTTTTAAGAATAAAATGTCCTAGTTTTCTTTAGTCTTGTATCAGATCTGCAGTGATTAGACTCTTAATCAATTATGAATGAACCAAATGACTAATCGATTACTCATTACCTGTTAGAGTGATTATCAGCTCTAAACTAGTGAAGATTGGCTGCATATATATTGGCCGATATATTTATATTAGTCAAGGCAACGGTGAGCATGCTCGTCCTGATGTTAACTTTAGGACCGACTTTAGTTCTGCACATGCTCGGCAAAACGTTCTTAAATAAAGGTACAAACGGTTAAACAAGATCTGTTTCATAGAATTTGAGATACGAACTGAAAGAAACAGAAGTGAGAAACGCTGCATCCGTGATGAATGTAGAGCAAAAAAAAAAAATGCAGTCACACACACACACACACACACACACACACAGTGAAAGTTTTAGTGCTTAGTTTTTGATTCAGCTCTTCGTTAGCCACAGGGCCCGGCTCCGGTTAGCTCCAGTATTAGGCTCAATTAGAACAAGATCCAATTAGAGGGCTCCCATCCCCCGGGGCAAGGAGAGGCAGGAAATGGAGACTGAGAAACGTATAAGTCGACAACATGCGGACACGGCCAACATAAACAAACTCGCTGTGTTGATCTGTGCTGTTGCCGCTACGCAGGAGTCTCCTCTGGGAAGTTAAAAGAGCCCTGCTAGTCTAAGCTATGAGATAAAACAAAATAAAAAAAAATAAATAAAAAAAAGCCCCCGCGGCAAAACATGAACTCTGTGAACACAAGGGCTCCGACACCATGAAGGGAACGTCTGGGCCCAGAAAATGAAAAAGCCCGCGGGCGTTTTTCCATTTACAGCTTTAAAAAAAAAAACCCCGGCACTCGCTCCTAGCCAGGGTTAGTATCAGACTCTCAAAATGAACACTTACACTACGGGGGGGGGACAAATGAGTGGCTTTCTATTGTCGCTCTATTAAATCTGTCGGTTAATGGACATATACCTTACTACTGACAGGAATCGATAATTCCTGCAATAAGATGAAGAGGGAAGGGAGGGAGTAATTGGTGGAGGATGGACAAAAAAGACAAAGATGCCAGTGTGTGATTGTGAGTGTTTCTGTCCTCTTATATGTGTGGTTGGAGGTGGTGGTGGGGGGGTGGTGTTAGCGGTGGTGGGGGGTGTGGAGCTGTTTGGGCTTGCCCTTGCCTCGGGCCGCCGGTGTTCCTTCCCCCGGGCGCCGTGCGAGGGAAATGGTGTGTGGTGCGAGGGTAAACCTTGACCTGGCTGCCTGGGGGGGCCGGGGGGGGGGCTGCACACGGAATGAAATGAGCACAAATAAAGCAGGAGGGGGAGGGGGAGGAGGGAGGGGGGTACACGCCTTCACTCCGACATCCCTTTGTTGTTTGATCTGATTCTGAGCGACAGAAAACGCATCACACGTCCGCCGTCGCCGTGGCGACCAGGTGATGGTGGGCGGCGGCGACGCGGAGGACGTGAAAACGAGCAGCGTTTTTTTTTTTTTCCCCTTTTATGCGCTGCCAAGTTTCAGAGGGGGGGAGTAAAAAAAAAAGATGGAAATCCCATTTTAAGGTGGTTATCACAGCGAACTTGAACCCACGCAAAACTCCACGAAACTCGTTGCTGCAGTGGTTCAGAAAAACAGGATTTATTTTTTACTTTTTACTGAGGCATCAGTGATACTGTTAGTCCTGATTCTAACTTACTTTAAAACCAACTTTCACTCTGCTCAGGTGTTTTAAGTGATATGTGATTGATAATTTATTTGCCACCAAGGCAATTTAACAAGTGTTCAGGTTTGTGTATAGCAGCTATTACTGTGAAAACCAACTATTTGATAATCAATCTTAATTGATCTTCTATAGTCAGATCTGCAACGATTAATTGAGGAATCACTATTAGATGAATCTTCAATTATTGAAAATTGAATAATGAATTTGATTAAAGAGAAGATCCTTCTTCTCAAGTTTGATCTTTTTAGTCAAATCAGAGTTGAGTTAATCAGATCTGCAATGATTAATCAATAATCACCAACTATCTCATTAATCTTCATCTATTTTGATAATCAAACAATCAATTTGAGTCATTTTGTAAAAGAAAATGTTCAAATTCGCTGGTTCCTTCTTCTCAAATCTAATTTCTGTAGTCTTTAATATTTAGAGCTGCAACGATTAATCAATTAATCGGCACCTATCATATTAATCTTCAACTATTTTGATAATTGATTAATCAGTTGGAGGCATTTTTTACCAAGAAAATGTCCAGATTCTCTGGTTAAGCTTCTGTTCTCTGATTATTTCCTGGTTTCTTTATTCTTCTATAATAGTAAACTGATGATCTTTGGCTTCAATCTGCAGCTTTGACAAACACTGATCAACATTTTACACCATTTAAAGAACCAAACATCTAAGCGAATAATCATTAACTGTTAGTTTGATTCTCATAATAGTTGTTGGTGCAGCTTTAAACTTAAAAAACGACTTTCGTTCTGCGCAGGTGTTTTATTTGGTGACAATTTTGCTCGTTGTCTTCCAGTCGATTTAAAGGTGGATTCGTGTGCAGCGGCATGTTGACAGCACATCGCCTCAGAAGTCTATCACCCCGCTCACCTGTGAAAAGCCCAGTGAAATCCATTACATACTTTAGAGACGACACATGAACGGAATAATTAGCACAGCATGCTTTCCGCCCGGCTGGAAGTCTCTCTCGATAATGAACAAAGGAAAGGAAATTAGCTTTTGTCTCATAAAGTCACAACTTCAAAGATCCCTGCCATTGCATTAATACAGCCATGGCCCGCGGCGGCGTGGAGGAGAATAAAATAAGCACTCTCGCTCAGACCCCATTCCTATCAAGGTCTTTCTCAGGACAAATACCGGGAGCTCGGCTCTCACAGACCACACACAGGACTGGATCGGCCAGAGGAAAAACCCAAACCAACCCTGAGCCAGCTCGCCGAAAACACTTAAACTGTGTGGATTCCTGCACGAAAACGTGGTTTATGTTAGTTGATATTGGGGCGGGGGGAAAGAAAATTAGAAAAATAAAACAAATGTGCAGGTGGAAAATCTTTTCTGTGCAGCTGGACGCACATTCACTCATATCAGGTCCTAGTTTGTAGCTCAGGGGTAAACAGCTGTGGCCTGGACGACCTGCGATGGCCGCTCGCCATCCGCTCGCCATCAACCTCCCTTTGACTCGCCATTGACTCGCCATCAACTGTGTCCAGACGTGATTGAAGGCGATGAATGTGGTTAAGTCAGAAACTGAATCATTAGGAGGTTTACCACCTGGAGGGGGGGGTTAAACATGTGGCCTCGGGGCCAGAACTGGCCGCCATAACCACGCTTATGGACGAAATCGTACACGTATGTTTCGAACGTCGTTAGCCTCGTATTTTTCATGCATTCTTTATGTGTCCACTGTAAATTTTACTGGTAAATGGAGGGGTAGGATTCTGCTTTATTCACCAAGTACATGTGACCAAACAGGGAATTTTACTCTTCTCATCTGTGCCTATCCACAAAAAACATTGATTTACTTGATTTTATTTTTCATGGCATTGTTTTGTGGTGCTATGGATCCTGTATTGGATGGATCAAGTATTCGCTCACATGCCTTGACTCGCACATGAATGCAAGTCATCTGTCCATTACGTTTAGAAATCTGTTCATGGGAATTTTTGACCATCCGTCCAGACACGTTTGTGAGGTCACAAATGTGAGGCCGTTAAATTTGTACTTCATCAGTTCTCTCGTTCTTTATACGTGATCTATTGATACAGAGCGTTATTTCTATATAATATTTACGGATGTCGGCCGGAGCTTTTGATGATGTGGTTTTGTTCATCAACAAGTGAGTCAGAATCTTTCAGGGCTCAAAAGATAAAATATTTAGTAAAAGGTTTGTAGGACAGGATATAACGTCACCTGCTGCTGGAAATAATACAAACTCACCAGCAAGTAAATGTTTTAAGTTGAAATGCATGAATATGGAATAACTGAGGCATCATATTATTGAAAATACACTTATTTTCATAAATCATCTCTTCTGTTCTATTAAATTAAGGGGTTAATTTCTCATGTAAATGTTTATAGTATATTTCTTTACATAAAAACTAAGTGTTATTTAACTCACTTGAGATCAAATTGCTCTGTGACCTATGACCTAAAACAGTTAGAACGTCACGAGCATCATTTCAGAAAGTAAAACTCACATTTCATATAGATTCATTACACATCGAATGAGATATCTGAAGCCTTTATTTCTCATAATGAGTGAGTTAAGAAAAGAAAAACGATCTCTCATGTTTGGTGAAGGTTTATTACGGACAAACAGGAAGTACAAACATCCTCAGCGTCATTCGTCCACTCCTCCTCTGCTTTATCTGGGATCAGTCGTTTCCCCCGGAGACGAGAGGCGGCTCTCAGCTGGAGAGCGTTGCCGCGGGCGACGGGGCGTCTCCGTCGTGTCGGGGACTCGAGACTCGGTGCAGGTGCAGAGAGGAAGAGAGGGAACACACCTGGGGGGGAGGATGTGTGTGTGTGTGTGTGTTTTTTCCTTTCACAAAAGTGAGTGCTTTTTTTTTGTTTGTTCAGTGCAGGGACATTTGATTTTCCTGAAGGCCTGAGCTTCCTTTAACAGTTTATACTGAATAATCTCACTTTAAATCAGTGCTTCTCAATTATTTTCTGTCACCCCCCCTATGGAAAACAATAAATAAATAAATAGAATCATTAGTCTATAAATTGTTATAAGTACCTCTGCATAACACTGTGTCCTTATTAACGTATAAGAGAATAAAAAAGAAAGAAATATGGACCAACTTACAACAAAGAATAGCTTTATTAACTAACAGAAAAGATTTAAAGTGCATCTAAAATTAAAAAATGAAATTAAATCCTTAATTAAACATTTAACTGACCATGTCAAACCATATGATACTGAAAAATAAAACTACATAAATGGTCTTATCAGTGATTGTGGTGTAATGTCTTTAATGTCTTTGTCTCCAACATTTCAGACTCAGTAACACACCGGTCTTTCACAGTGAACCAAGCGCTACAGACGCTTCGTCATATTTCCTCGTCTTAGCTTTGGGAGACTTTCGTTTGTCTCTTTATCTCCGTCTCTCTCCGCCTGTCTTCTCATCCCTGTTAAATATGTTTTCATGGTGTCACTTGGTGTCTACACTTCATACTCATACTCTGTGCTGTATGCTCCCTGTGAACACTCTGCTGCCCCCTAATGGAGTGGAGGGGAAATTAATATATAATATAATTCATATAATATAATTTTAAGTAAAATATACAGGCAATCATCCTAAAAATTGTCTTTATTGTCAATAATTGCAGCAAATTATTTGAGTTAATGAAACAGTGATATTATTCCTGGATTGTTTATTTTATTGTCTATTCATTTTCTTTTTCAATAACCTCAGCGCTGACACCTGAGTAGGAAACTAAAAGTATGGAAACACCATGTATTAGAGGGTTAATGATTTAAAACGTGATTTTGGCTGGTGTCCTCTGGTCCGTGTGTGTGTGAGGTCACATTCTAACAAAAAAAAAAGCAGCAGGTGAAGCTCATAACCTGTGAGAGTTGTCCTCCTGCTAAGTGTTTGTTTAACAGCTGACAGGCGACAAGAGTCTGGCTGACAACATCCATTCATCTCAGGGCGTCAGGCGGAGAGAGAAGAACGAGGGAGGGGGAAGGAGGAGAGAAAGGATGGGGAACACCACACACCGCTGCAATATAGCAAATATCACCTAGACAGGGGTAAATGAAGTATTATGAAAATCATTCACATCTACCACAATGTGGATTAAAGACGATCTGCTGTTAAGTTTACATGTGTGATTTTATTTGTTTGGATTGACTGAATCTGTCACAAAAACAGGAGAAATTTAACCCTCTATTACATGAAATATTATTTGACATGGTTAAAATGGCCTAACTTATATTCATATATTGAAAAATATAAAGTATAAGGAGAAGTTGTAAAGGATAGTTTTATGGTTGATGATAATGTTTAGCGAAATAGGAATTTTACATATTTGCATATTGTTGACATAGGGAAACAAATCTATTTTAGAATATTAGGAAATTAGAAAGAAATCATGACATTAAAGTTGATTAAATGTAAAAATAGTAAGTTTAACTTTTTATTTGAAACCTCCTGAATAAAACTAAAAAAAAGTAAGTGATGCTCACATGTCAAAAGGGACTGGTCATGTGACCTCATGAATTGTATCTCCTTCAAAATAAAAGCCCCCTTTTCACACCTCACTGTAAAAAACATAGATTTTATATGACAGTTTTTTTTAAACGTAGATGAAGTAATGTGGTGGTATGATTAAAGCGTTAGGACAGATTCACCTTTAGCTCTGAGACGTCTTCAGAATTCAGAGATTCATCGTTTGTGGTGAGCGAGTGAACGGTGCTGATGTTTTCATCACTTTGGTTTTAATTATACGTCTCACTCAGCACAGTGTTCCTTCTACTCGGCTAATTTAGATTGAGATCCTTCCAGGCTTCCCCCCCACACCCCCACCATATCTTTCATTTCCCTCCCCTCCTTCTTCTCTCCTCTCTGCATCCCATCAGCTCCCTTTGTAGAAAAAAAAGAGGAAGGAGGAAAAAAAAAAACCTTCATGTCTGTGACTTTCTTGCCCTGGGGCGTGTGAAGCCCTCTTTTATTTTGATCATCGCAGCACAATGGATTCATGCCATTCTGGCAACTTTATTCAGTATCAGCCGCAAAATTTACATACTGCTTAACAAGTTTGTGCGTGACTGTTGATGCCTCTGATCAAAGTGCTTTCGGAAATCTTTCTCATCTGATTTTTTTTTTTTTTCAGAACCCCCATCTCTCCACCCCCACCCCCTCCTACCCCTCCACCCGTCCTTCATTTCCAATGCATGCTGCTGCAGAGACAGGCATCTTTAACTCAGGGGCAGAGAAAGGTAACCTTAGTGCTGCACAAGCCCAAATGTCATCCAACAAGGAGGGCTCATGTCCCGGGGATAAAGATAATGTAATCTAAGCAGTATACAGTGTGCCTTTGTGTGTGTGTGTGTGTGTGTGTGTGTGTGTGTGTTGGCCTCGGTGTGTGTTGGAGGCTTCGGGTTCGGGGGGGGGGGTGCGATGACAAAAGTCAAAGCAGTCATGTGTCATTTTCGGTGCTGAAGGGCTGGGACCTGCCTGCAGGGCTGTCCTCTCTGTCACAGGCACTCACATATCTGCTATGAACCCATCCTCTCTCTACCACTCTCTCTCTCTCTCTCTCTCCAACCATCCTTCCACTCCGTCTTTATCTAATGCACGAACAGGAAAAAAAAAATGCAGCTGCACCGTAAACACACGCGACATCCCGCCGCTCGTCCTCTCGAATACAGAGATCATTGTGTAAAACAAGCGTTTTTTTTTAACCACACACACACACACACACACACACACACACACACATCTGCTTCTGATATACAACGTGCAGCAGCAGTGAGTGAGTCATTTCATATTTGTGATGAGGTGCGTTTTCAGGAGCTGAAGGAGGCCGGTGATACTAGGTTGGAAAAAAAAAAGATATAAAAAAAAATACAGCAGAAAATACGTGGCTACCGTTAAAAAAAAAAGCACAAAATAAGCAAGGAGGAAGGGATAAACACACACACACAATGAGAAGAGGGTGTGGGTGGAAAGAAAGGAATCGTGGGAAACGCAGGCCCTCGCCCCCCCCCGGGCGATCGAATCATCCTACGGGCCGATGGTTCCTCCTTATGCGTCGCCTGACATTTTCCTGTAACCCCATCCCGGGTAATGCCATGTGATGTGTGTGACTGGCTGCCGCCGCCGCCATCGAGCCTCAGGGGGGGGGTGTTTTTTGGGGGCCCCCCCTGGCGTTCCCCACGGTTAGTTTCTATCTGTGTGGTGTCCACTTTCAATTAGAGGAGGAAGCTGTTGTATTGTGTCTATGGGAGAGAGACAGGTGAGGAAACTCTAAACCAACCCACAGCACACAAAGGTGTCTGTTACTGTATAAATGCTGCTCTGTGATGGGGGGGTTACGGGAGGGGGGGTTTGGGGAGGGGGGGTGGAAGAAGAAAACAGTTTAAGATGTGTTGTGTATGTGAGCGATAGAGAACAGGAGGAAAGAGATTTAAGGACAGAGATGAGATGTGTGATAGGAGATAACGATATTCAAAATGCCCCCCCCCACCCCACCCCCCGCCTCCGGCTACGAGTTAAAAGAGAACATATTCAGAAAGGCTTATGGATATTTAAACCAGCCAATGTGCCCAAACTTTCACTTGATGCCGCAGAGCGCCGCGGGGGGTGTGCAGGGGGGTGAATGGGGGAGGGGGGGGGGTCGCCGCCGTGTCCACATGTGACGACAGGGAAAGGGACAGTGTTGAGAGCGTCGCCTTTCATGACCCAACACACTCTGACAGCTCGGCCAATCGCTGCGGGACACGAGCCGCGCCGCTTTCTGTGTGTGTGAGAGTGTGTGTGTGTGTGTGTGTGTGTGTTTTGTTGTTTTTTTGCCATCTGACAATTTTTCTTTTTTTTTAAGCAAAACAACTCCCCCCTCGACGGCTTTCGATTGTTCACAGAGGCCTTTGTGGTTGTGTGTTAAAGCAAGAGACACAAAAAACATGTCAGTAGCAGCCACTAGTGTGTGTGTGTGTGTGTGTGTGTGTGTGTGTGTGTGTGTGTGTGTGTGTGTGTGAGTCTCCCATCAATCTGCGGGACAGTAGAAGCGAGATTGAAAGCGTAACCGATATGATGCGTTGCTGCGTCTGTGCGACGCTGCCCTCTGGCGGCGGCCGGTGGGAGTGCGGCGGAGACGACAGACGTGACCTTGCGTCCCCAGGACGTTTTTTTTTTTTTTTCGTTCCACCGTCTCTGCCTCGACGCCTCGGAGTGAGTCGGCCCGTTCGGACCCGAGGACGTTCTGCTCCGACTAAATTTTAAACATCCCAGGAGGAGCAGGCTGTGAAACATGGCCACGGGCAGGCACATTATGAGGATAAAAAAAATGTACAGTTCAAAGTGAAACGTGCCTGTGACTGTAAATCAGACAGGAGGAGAGTAATGAACGTTAGAGAGAAAAGGTCAAAGCGTCGGATTGAAGCGAACTGATATTTGTTGTTTATCGGCTGCAACGACAGCTCAAAAAACGAAGAGAGAATTTGTTTTGCATGATCTTTTTTCTCGAAAATATCAGTCAGACAAAAACAATATCAATCAGTTATAGCCTGAAGTTTGAAATCAACATAAAACTGGTGTTGAATGTTGATTAAAGGAGATTTAAGTTTCTTTGGGATTCTGAACGTCATTTAACATATAAGATGCAGGTCAGTGACTAATCATTGACAAGAGGAGAAAGTCACAAACATTTAAAACACAGTTTAAAGAATCATTCATCAGGTCTCTATAAATGTACATTTTGTGTTCATGTTGGTTTCTGGTCATTTTTCAAGTCCATTTGGACCATTTATTTTTAGAAAAATCATGATTTTGGCGTGTTTTTGGCACAAAAAATGATAAATATTAAATATTTAATCTACCTATAATCCTTTATATCATTCACTTAAATGATTAGTTGATAAAAAAATTAAAATATTTGTATTTCCTAGGTGGCGACACGGTGGTGCGGTGGGTAGCACTGTCGCCTCACAGCAAGAAGGTCGCAGGTTCAAGACCCGCCTTGGGCCTGGGTCTGGGGCCTTTCTGTGTGGAGTTTGCATGTTCTCCCCGTGTCTGCGTGGGTTTTCACCGGGTACTCCGGTTTCCTCCCACAATACAAAAAACATGCTCAGGTTAATTGGCAAATCTAAATTGCCCATAGGTGTGAGTGTGAGAGTGAATGGTGTGTGAATGGTGTGTGTGCCCCACGATTGGCTGGCGACCATCTGAGGTGTATCCCTGCCTCTCGCCTTAACGCGCTGGGATAGGCTCCAGCAGACCCCTGCGACCCCGAAAGGGAATAAGCGGGATAGACAATGGATGGATGGATGGTATTTCCTAGGTGGATTAAATTATTATTTTTCTGTTATATCAATTGACATATATTAGTTAATAGCAAAAAATGTGATTTTTGTAAAACTAAATAGTACAAATGGACTTTTAAATGACCAACATAAACACATAATGTACATTTTGGGAGCCCTGATGAATGATTCTTAAATCCGAACCATAACTTGAGACGTATGGATGTGGATCAACACGTGAATCATTGTTAGAAAAAAAGGCTCAAAACTCAAAACACGTCAGACTGAACCTTGAATCAGACGTTAATATTTGTTGTTTTTCGGCTAAAACACAAGTGGAAACTTCACCAGGAGCTTGAGAGTAAAAAAAAAAGATGTGGGTTTAAAAAACAAAGAAAAAAACATTTGTGTGTGTGTGTGTGTGTGTTTGCATACCAACAACACACTCGGCCTGCAGCGACGTGCATTCTTTGCTCGGAGAGAGTCCACGTCCTCAGGCCTCGTTCCTCCGTCAGCGACCTCTGGTTGAAGCCATTATTTTCTGCATTAATGATGAGCAGCGATGAGCGAGATGGACTCTGTCCTCAGGCGCCGCGGCGCTGATTATGGCCAACAACAACAACAACGACGCCGACGGCGAATAAATAAAGAAAGAGGAGAGAAAAGAGGAGAGAGAGAGAGAGAGGAGAGAGTTCCCGGCAGCACCGAGGACTGGAGGAGTCAGAATAAGCTGCTGCATCCACAGATGTGATCAGATAACCTCGTGTAGCTGCAGGATTAGCCACAACAACTTTATTAAACTCCTCCTGCAGCCGCTTGTTGTCCACAACACCTCGTTGGAGAGGAGTCGGAGCAGCTTCTCCACATCTGGACGTTTTTACTGAGTGGTTGTAGGGATATAAGGTGATAAATGATGGTTGGCAAGATGAGAAAGTCAAAAACATTTAAAATACTATAATTAAAACTGACTTATCGTCGCAGCTCTAATTCCAGACTATTAAAAAAATAATGAAAATAATCACACTTGTGAAGCTTGAACATTTTCTTCTTCAAAATGACTCGGATCTATTCATATTTTCAGAATAATTGGTGATTAATGTAAAAGTTGGATAATAGAATAGATAACACTGTGGTAATGAAAAAAGTTTACATTATGTGTTAAAAATGCACAAAATTGTGATATTTCTAGGGGGGAAAATATATTTTTAAATGACAAGAAACCTAGATAAAGATATATTTATTTGTCCACTCAAATGTACTCAAAACAAAAAAATACCCAGCAGTCTTCAAACTGTCTCATCTAGCTCTGTTCATCCTACCACAGCGCCCCCTGGTGGTCGTTAGCTATATATCTATAGATTACCCACATGGTTGTGTAGACAACAGGGTAGTGTAATGAAGTAGTGGCTTTATAGTCCAGAAATTACGGTAATCTACTTTTGTCCAAAAAGCATGAAAATGAAAAGTAGATTACCGTAATTTCTGGACTACAAAGCCAATACTTTTCTCCCCTGTTGCCTATACAACCATGTGGGTAATCTATAGATCTTTACAGCTAACGGCCACCAGGGGGCGCTTTCTAACAAAAATCATTATTTCTAACAGTCAATGTCTTGACTATACTTTCTATTTATTTTTAACTCATTTAATAAATAAAAGTATGACCTTTTATGGAAAATAAAAAATAGCCTGAGTGACCACAGACATTTTTTTGTGAAAATAAATTAAGCAAATGGACTTTTAATGACAAGAAACCAACCTGAGCACAAAATGTACATGTAGAGACCCTGATGAAAGCTTCTTGAAACTGTATTGTATATTTTTCTTGACTTTCTCATCTCACCAAACATGATTAAATACATTCATGTGGACCAACAAATCGTTTAAAACCTGCTCAGATCGGGTCCTACAGAGCCTACTGACATTCCTCCTTATTACCCCCCCCCCCGCCCTGGTAGGATTTAATGATTCACCGACAGCAGAGATTAATCGATCCATCGGCACCGGCCCCGACCCGTAAGACTCACCAAACAAGACAAATCACGGGACAAAGTGCAGCTCAGGAAATCCTGGCTTGAGGGGGGGCACGTCTCCAAAATGAAGGACTTTACCATTCACCATTATGTCTTTGGTGGAGAGGCAGAGGGCCCCCCCGGGGGGCTCGGCAGCACAGCACGACACAACTTTCTTTTTTTTTTCAAAAGGGGGGGGGGGGCTTCAGATTAAAGTCAGTGAAAGTTCCCACCGGGGGTCTGAGGCCAGGATCCCATTAACAGCCCCCACCACACCGCCGGCCAGAACTGTGTCGTTGAGAATTCAGAGCAGCGGTCGCTTGATAAGCGAATTTAGGGTGAAATAAAAAAAATGGCAAATTCCATTCAACGCTCAGCTCGATCGCTGCTAATTTGTTTTAAATGACTGAGGGAAAGGTGAGCGCTTTATAAAAAAAGCAATCTGAGCTACTTTATCCTGGTATGTTCAACAGAACGCTGAAATAGAGCATCTATAGACACACACACACACACACACACACACAGCAGTGCCGCGAGAGGTGTTTTAAACTGTAGTTATCTTTGTGGCAGCGCTCGCTGTGAGCAGGTTAATCAATAAAAGTCAGAAAAAAAATAGGAGAAACCAATTCTGCTCCCATCTTAAACATATCAGCACATTACACTAGAAATGACAATATCACTCAGTTTTATACTAATAATCACATTTGAGAAGCTGGAATGAGAGAATTACAGTCCTATTCTTCTTTAAAACGACTCAAATCTATGAATAGATTTTCAGAATAGTTGGAACCTAATCCCTAAACATGGAGATGCCAGAACACAGTGATAATAATCAGGATATGATCCTCTGTCATCAGCTTTGATGGATGATTAGGACAGTTCAGTCTTTCATCGCAAAGCGGACATTTTCTTCCTTTTTTGTTACTTTACATGAACCATAAAGACAAAATAACCAGATCTTTTTAAACGCCCATCTTAAACATATCAATGCATCAATTCAAATTCAATTCTAGAACACGAAGAATAATCAGATTTGAGAAGCTGGAATGATTTAGACATTTTTTTCTTAAAAAAAAAACGACTCCAATCCAATTATCAGAATATTTTGAGACTAACGTCGGTAACTTCTGTTACGTCATGTTCATGTTTTCAGGTTATTTGTCTTTATGGTTTATGCTGAAAATGTCAAGTTTGCATCAAAAGCGACATAATTCACCAAATGACATTAAATAATGTTAATAGGTCTCATATTATTAGTGTTATGAGCTAACCCACATTCAAATAAAGCGTTATCCTAACTAATCAATAAGTAAATAACTATTTCATTAATCAACTATTCTCATAAATGATTTCAGTCGTTTTCAGGAAGAAAATGTCCAAATTCTCTGGTTCCAGCTTCTGAAATCAGATTATTTTCTGATTTCTTTAGTCTTACTATAAGAGCTGCAATGATTAATTGATTAACCGACTTATTTGCAACTTTTTTGATGATTGATTAATTTGAGGTTTCAATTTTATAAAAAGGAAAAAACCTCAACTGGTGACTGACAGAGACTGTTGGTCTCTTTGGAAAAAAAAAATAAAATATATATATATATATATATACACACACACACATTAGGTTGAATATTTAACTTTGTGAAACACAGGTCAACATTTCACACAATTTTATAACCAAACTACTAATTGATTAGTTGTAATCAATAGTAACTAGTGTCATAATCAGTCATCAATATTGATAACAGGTGTTATGAACCACATTCCAGTAAAGTGTTGCTCCAGATAGAAACTAACATTCTGCTTTAAACCAACCTCCTTATGTCTGGAACATTAAAACCAGTTTATTTCAAGCTAAATGTTGTAATAAGGATGAAACTGATGTTACAAACAAGTGGAGTTTATTGAGTATTAAGGTTCATTGTGATTCTGAATGTTACAAATGGTCGTTTCAACATTAGAGATTCATCACCGTCAAAGTTGTTTTGGTGAATGATATAAAAGCATCTTGTATTTCTTTTTATTATTATGAGATCCAAAACATAACCTGAGATCCATCGGTTGTGAAAATGACTTGAACATCAACAGATCTCAAGTTACGATTCAGCTCTTCACAATCAAACAAATGGCAAGTTGTAAACGTACTAATATTTACGACTCAAATATGCTATAATAATCTTCCAAGTGCCCTGCAGATGAACTCATTAACCGCTCAGGTGGATTTTTTCTGCTTCTTCTTCTCTGCTTCTTCCTCCTTTTCCTTCTCAATCTCAGCCACCAGGGTCTCGATTTCCTTGGATTCCAAAATCTGAAAAAACCCAACGTGAAGATTTATTTTCCTGCACAAACAAGGTAGAAAACACAAAGGTTTGTGATTTACAGGAAATTCACCTTCAGTGGTTGATTCCGTCTGATAACAGCAAGCTCAATATTTTTTCCTCCTGACTGGACGACCTGTAAAAAAAATAAAAATAAACTTTAATCTGACAAATTCCAACAAATGCTGAGGTTATTTAAAAAAAAAAAAAAATCCAGGGATATTATCACTGTTTTCATTAATTCAAATTATTTGCTGCTGTTAATTGACAAAAAAGACAATTTTTAGGATAATAAACCTGTATATTTTAATTAAAATTATAATAATAAACTGGGGAAAGGAAAATCATAGTTAACCCTTGATTGTGTTGCCATATGAGAATTACTATAACTTCATTTTCCTTAAATGCTGTGATATAAAATCTGTTTTTACAGTTAGGTGTGAAAAGGGGGCTTTTATTTTGAAGGACCAAGTTCATGCAAAAGTGTCAATTTTCTCCTGTTTTTGAGAAAGATCCCATTAATCCAAAAAATTTAATCACACACAAACATGTAACAGCAGCAGATTATCTTCCTTTTGGACTGTCTTTAGTTCACATTGTTGTAGATGTGAATAATTTTGATCTGATAATTTATAGTAGATTTAAGTAGAAAATCCTTTGAAGAGATATAGTGGTGGGACTTTATGATCCATCTATAAAATAAAACCTCTAAAAGTTCCCACATGCTGCGACGGCAGCACGTTAACGGTTGTACAAAGTGGTTAAATATAAAGCGTCCGTGTTCACGCGGCCCGGGGCAAGGACTCGACGCGACCTTACCTCCAGCAGAGCTTTGATCGCCAGCTTGATGGCCTCGTTGTCGCCAGCGATGGCTTCGTCTGTGTAGTTCTTCTCCAGAAACTCCCTCACGGTTTTGGCACTTCGGCCTATTGCGTTTGCCTAATAGTTTTTTTTTTAAGCAATAAAACAGACAAACCTCAATTAATAACTTTACCTGGCCACTTGATGTTTAGGTTAATATATTATAATCCTTAGTATAAAAAAATGATTGTATACGGATCATTAAGAAATCATGTTTGGCAAGATAAGAAAGTCAAAAACTTTAAAAAATACATTTTAAGAAGCATTCATCAGGTCTCTTAAAACGTACATTTTGCATAATTTATTTTAAAATAAATAAATAAATAAATCGGGGCTCACCCAGACAATTTTGTATTTTCCATGAAAGCTCACACTTATTTATCGAATGAGTTAAAAATGAATAGAAAATATAGTCAAGACATTGACTAGGTTAGAAATAATGATTTTTATTTGAAATATTTTTTTTCCCCAAAAAGCATGAAAATAAAAAGTAGATTACCGTAATATCTGGACTATAAAGCCTCTACTTAATTCCCCTGTTGCCTATACAACCATGTGGGTAATCTATAGATCTTTACAGCTGACGGCCACCAGGGGGCGCTGTGGTAGGACGAACAGAGCTAGATGAGAGATAGAAGACTGCTGGGTATTTTTTTGTTTGTCTTAAAAGTAAATTTATGTGGACAAATAAATATATCTTTATAGAATGAAGATGGATATCCCTAAAGATGTACAAAAAAAATTGGATAGATAGATTAGATAAAACAATCCAGGTTATTTATTCGTCACTAACCTGTCCACATTTGCTTCTTTTCTTTCTAAATTATAATAGTGCAGCTTAAATTCAGGTGCACACAATAGATAAACAAGGTCTGTTTTATAAATGCGAGTTATGCACAAAGAACAAAATGCACGGACCTTCCAGGCGTGGTAGGTTCCTGACGGGTCTGTCTGGTAGAGTCTGGGAGTTCCATCGTAGTCGAAACCAACGATTAACGCCGAGATGCCGAACGGCCGGCGACCGTTGCTCTGAGTGTAGCGCTGGAGGAGAGAAGTAAAAAAATAAAATAAAAATGAAAACATGTACATGTGTGGAAGGCTTGTTCTCACAAATCTGACACCCAGGTATTTATTAAACTTTAAAAGACTAAAGAATGAAGTAAATAAGGAACAAGGGAGGGAAAGAAAAGAAAAAATGAAGAATTACTTGATTTATCTTTTATTTATGTTATGCTTTGCTTTTTTTTTCTTTTACGTTATAAAATCTTAAAAATGCAAGAAAAAAATGATTCACAACTGAGCAGATCATTAGCAGACTTAGGAATGCCTTAATGTGGATCTTCTTTCATTTTTTAAATTAGAGTTTTTTTCAAACATGTTATTTTTATCTTATATAAACTGCACCTTCAGTTAAAACCACTGTGTGAAAAGCGTTGAACAAAAAAAGGATAAAAGAAAGCAGGACAGAGGAAAGGAAACTCAGATTTCTTTTGCTTTGCTTGAACTGTCATCAATCAGGAAATTGAGCGTACAAATAGAGACGTGTAACACAGAAAGTGAAGGCGGTGAACACCTGTTTGAGCGTGGCGATGTAGCGTGTGATGTACTCCACCGTGACCGGGTCCTCCACCGTCAGCCGGTGGCTCTGACACTCGACACGAGCTCTGTTTATCACGATGCGGGCGTCCGCCGTCAGGCCTGAAAACATCAAATATAGTTGTGTTTGTAAAGCAGGCGATAACTCTACCTGCTGCTGAAAATATTAAATATTCATCAATGAGTAAATGTTTTGAATTGAAATGCAACTTCAGACTGACTAAAAATGGAATAACTGACAAAAATTACACTTTTTGGGGGTTTAGACCGTCATTGGACAGGTCTAAATCCAGTTTTTATCGTGTGATTTAGGTCTATTTTTATTGGTCCATAAATTGTACAACAAATCTGGTTTGGCCAGATGAGAAAGTCAAAAACTTCATAAAAGTAAACAGTTTTCAAAGCATTAATCAGGTCTCTCAAAATGCACATTGTGTGTTCGTGTTGGTTTCTTGTCATTTTTAAGGTCCTTTTGCATAATTTATTTTTACATTTTTATTCATCAAATTATTTGCAAAATGAATAGAACATATAGTCAATACATTGACTAGGTTAGAAATATTGATGTTTTATTTGAAATATTTTTTTCCTCAAAAAGCATGAAAATAAAAAGTATATTACCATAATTTCTAGACTATAAAGCCACTACTTTCCCCCCCTTTTCCCCTGTGTTGTATGTGGCCCAGGAACTAAACTGATGTAGTTTGTTATAACTACTCTAAAAATAAATTTAAAAAGTTTAAATACCTGCAAAGGCCATGCAGACGTGCTCGTCCAAGGCACATATTTTGCGGACGGTTCTTTCCTCCTGCAGCTTCGCTACCGATTTCTTCTCAACACCAAGGACAACGATGTCTTTGCCTCTGATTCCAACCTGCACAGAAACAGAAAAAAAAAATCAGCCTCAATCAACCCTTTATTTAGACTATTCAGAGTTATGAGACTTTTTTTTTGATAAAGGCTTTCTTCCGAACAAAATTACACAAAACTCCATAAAACAGTTTTCAGGTGCATCAAAGTAAATATATACAACTAAAATAATATTAGTGCTTCCTTTTCATTCGTTATGTATTTACTAGGTGGAACCTTGTCAAACAAACATGCATTAGTTATGCAAGTTTATTATAGATATAGATTTATTCACCAAAACTAATATTTACTGTCAAATTTAAATGATAACCCTATTTTTCAAAGAATTTGGGAGTATAAGTTGGTTGTAAATGCATCTCACAGTCACTACATTTATTCCTAATATCTCTAAATAAACTACGACTATATTTACTATAACAGAGATTAGAGGCAACTCAATGACTGTCATTAAATTTAATTATAAATCTCATTTAAACATAACGTACATATCAGGGTGGTTTTATTGTTAATGAGATGTGGGAAGTAAAACAAAATAAATAGACTCCTCATAATGTTCATTTACATTAATGAACGTTGTCGCAATAAAACTGAAACTATTGTGAGAGTGACACAGCGACAAAATGCTAACGATGCTCAGGTTTATAACTCCATTATCTTCTCCAATTAGCGCTGTCTTACATGTGGAGTTTACTAGAAGTCCATCAGGGTAAATAGATTAAAACATAACGGTGTGACAGGTGGTGTTAAACAAGAGGTTTAACGAGAGGGATCTAACACTCGGATGCTAGCCGCTAGCTCGCCGGCTAACGTTTGCTACGGTTAGCGTTAGCATCAGTTTCATTTAGAGACTCACCGCGGTGGAGCCTTTCTTTACGGCCTCCTGTGCGTACTCCACCTGGAAGAGGTGGCCGTCCGGGGAAAAGACGGTGATAGCTCGGTCATATCTTGCCGCCATTGCACCGCAAGACACGCACGATCAGCGCGAGAAAAAACAATAAAGGAAGGAAAGCTTCGACCAAATGATTCAGCTAGTTAGCTAGTGAGCCGCTCAGTCCGTGTGTTGAACACTGCGCATGTGCAGCTACCTCTGACCTGGGGCGATACCAAGATCTGATCTCGCTTCTGTAATAAATAAACTGTGATAAAAAAAAAATCGAAACTACACTATAATACTTATATATTGATCAGCACAGGTTCTTATGGACGATTTTTTAATCGAATCATTACAAATACAAAAAATAATTCACTCGGTATATTTAGTAAACATTTATTGATTTAGATCGTCAATTCAAACACATCAAACGAGGAATAATAAAGGGTTTGACCAGGTATTATTGTACTAAAACAGCCTACAATATTATTAATATTTTATAGAAATATATTAACGCTCCGACAGTTTTTCCCCTATTTGTGGACCGGTCCATTTCCCGTGGCATTTTGGACTGTCTCCGGACTGTTCCACTGTATGAAAATAGGTGGAACGAGTAACTCAATTAAACTGAAATGTGCGCGTTTTCAACCATGTTCATAATTGCATTGAGATATCACAACTTAACAGAAATAACTATATAGAAATACTTAATTTGAGTGCGTAAATTATAAATAACAAGCATCAACTATTTTTTCTAATATATTTGTCCACCCCCGCTGCTAAAAAGCGGACCACCGCATTTCGAAATTGAACGCTATGATTCCGAACTGTTTGATCCGAGTTGTACCGATTCGTTAAGTGTGTGCGGGGCTAATTTCGACGTTTATGCTCTAGTTTCGCTTTCACTTCACAGACTCCTCACCATGTCGGTGGCGTTCGCACCTCACAGGCAGCGCGGGAAAGGCGACATAACACCCGCTGGAATACAAAAGGTAAATTCGTCTTTTTTTGCGCGTCGCAGAATGGAGGTTGGTGTTAGCGGCAATGGTAGCCACTAGCTAGCGTAGCACCGCCCGTCCAGATCCAACTGAAGACCAGGTCGGCAACAACGGAGTCAAAGCGCGGTGATTATGAACCTCTCCGGAGTGAGAAGACGCCATGTGTAGACGGTGCTGCCCGCGTCAATTTAAAGGATTAACACGCGCCTATGTAAATTTAATGAATGGAGGCCCTGTGGGTTTTGTTAGCGGGACGGATAACTAGCTAGCCAGCTAGCGTCTTTTGTTAGCTAGAAACGCACACTGATTTCACACAAAAAACGCCCCCATCATCCCCATCATGTTCACATCACGACGGAACGACTTTAAAAAAACACGAAAAGATGAACTCCACCAAGTTATTAAATTTCTTTTCATTTAAATCACCACACAGTGCGAGTCAAATTTGCTTTTTTTATCTCCATCGCAGCTACTTGATGAAAACAACCAGCTGATCCAGTGTATAATGGACTTCCAGAGTAAAGGCAAAACAGCAGAGTGTTCACAGTAAGTTTCTCTTTATTTCTGTGGACTATATGGCTGTGATATTTGAGTGTAGATCCAACACTTATTTTTTTTAATTTAATGAACCTCCACTTCCACAGATATCAACAGATGCTGCACAGAAACCTGGTGTACCTGGCCACGATAGCAGACTCCAACCAGAACATGCAGTCCCTGCTGCCTGCTGTGAGTACCTGTCAGGTGTTCTACCTGCTCAGTCACCATTCACCTTCAGGTTCAATGACAGTTGAACTGTGATGATGATGCTGAACAAGTAAATCAACACATAGGCATAGAGACACCTAAGAAAAGTTTCAGTCCCACGTGTTTCATCTATGATTTCCAGCATAAAACGATGCACACGGCCTGATAAGATTTCAATGCTGTTGGATAATTGTTTTTGTCTGGTGTCATATCCCATTTAAATAACTGTTTGGCAAGAAATTACTCTCGTGTTCACAGAATTAAAGAAAGATGTCAAATGAAGACGATTTGCATTCAATGAGGTGTTTTTTTTCTTATTCACAACCTCTTATAAATGCATGTTATGTATTTTCACTTAAGATATATAAAGTTATAATAAAAAAATATAAAAGATAAAAGATTAAAAAGATATAAAATATCTCTGCAAACTTGACCATTTTATGGAAGTTAAAAAAAAATCTAACAGAATTTACTCTTTATTAAACCATGTATAATTCTCTTTATCCCACCTGAAAACACCTTACCCTCTCCTGTAAATAACATATTTACTTATAGCTTATTCTGTTCTTATGGTATTCAGTGTAATTTTTAATATTTTTAGACACAATGTCAAAACTGTCATGTTGTGTAATCCTAAAAACTTGCTACCAGATATTTAAACAAGTCAAATCAACTAGTCTTCTGTGTTTTTTTTTTTTTTTGTTCAAATTAATTGTAAATTTTTTCAAATGGCAAGAATCCAACACGAACACAAAATGTACATTTTGGGACATGCTGAATGCTTTTTAAAACTCTCACGGACCCTTTGACATTATTATTGTCGTTCATGTAGACATCACGTCAGAATTTCATTGTACACACTGAGCAAAGGGCAGTAAATGAATTGACCTGAACGAGTGTTATCTACAGCCAAAATGCGCTATATCGATAAAAGTATGGGCTCACTAATCCAATCCATCAGAATCAGGTGTTCCCATCACTTTCTAAATATTACAGTCAACTGTTTAATAGAAGGGGGAAGTGTTGTAGAATGACAGGAAGCAGTAGAACACGTGACCTGATGGAGCCGGGTCAGCTGATGCTGAGTCACATGATACGAGGTCACTAACTTCCTGCAGAGTCAATCACTACAGACCTTCCAGACTCCACGTGGTCCTCAGATCAGCTCCGGAACGTTCTCAGAGCTCCATGGGATGCGTTTCCATGGTGATCAGCTGCATCCAGACATCACTGGGGTCAGAGGTGTAAAAACTCCACCGCTGGACTCTAGCTCCCTGGTGATGGATCAGAAGCTGAGATATAACTAGGAATGGTTGTCACTTAAATCCATATGCTACTTAAGGCGGGTGAACCATACTTTAGTCAGTTTAGTGTAGTTTGTGGTATTAATGCAGGTAGAAGTGTCACCTCATCACATGAATTTGCAGCAGCTCAGACTGGATTTAACATTAAACCCCTAATGTGTTTTAATTGGATAGATCATTTTATTTATCTGCTCCATGTCCTCTTTTTGTAATTTTGAGGTCTTTGGTGGTTGCTGGATGTGATTTAATTGAGGGCAGTGATTATATCACTATTTGTTTTCCCCTTTTAAAAACATGTTGTATCAAAGCTGTTTTATTATATGATGTTGCACTAAGTTTTTTTTATTTTTATTTTTTTTCTTCTTGTGAGGCTCAGATCTGTTTCCAGCAGCGTTGCTGATGTGTGTTTTTTGTGTCTGTGTTGTGTTTGCCTGCAGCCGCCCACTCAGAACATGCCCATGGGCCCCGGCGGGATGAACCAGAGCGGCCCCCCCCCTCAGCCCCCTCACGGTCACAGCATGCCCTCGGAGGGGATGGTCAGCGGCGGCCCCCCAGCTCCGCACATGCAGAACCAGATGAATGGACAGATGCCTGGTAAGTGACCCCCCCCCCTCAACATCCACCCCTTTATTTTTCCTTTTCACCCTTCTTCTCACACTCGTGTTGCCTAGCAACACCACAGAACAGCGAGGGAGGTCGCTCCGCTGAGCGGTGATGTCACCTATTTGCCAGCTCTCGTGGTCGTGGACTTCTGCTTTTCTCCTTGTCAGTCCTCCTCAAGTGTCTGGTTATTTGCTGTTTTTATTTCAAATTCATGTCTTTTTAAATTATGTTCCACTTATGCATTGATACGGCTGTTTGTTTTTAGAAAGGGACTCATTGCTGCAGCATGATCAATTCTAAAAAAAAAAAAAAAAAAAAAAAAAAAGTCACTGTAGTTTTCCATTGGCAGAGGTAATGCTGTGACCTGCAGTTTATAGCACAGCACACAGGCTTTCTAAAATTAATTATTAAATAATATAGTGTGTAAAAAGCTCTATGAAAAGGTTTTTTAAAAATGAAAAACGCATGCAGTCAACTAGTTTCATATTCTAGGTTTAAAATTTATCATTCTTTTTAGGTTATGCCATTTGACATTTTGTGTCAAAGTGGCAAAAAACAAGCACAATTTTTATGCATAAAAATGGACATATATATATATATATAAATAAATAAAAGACCAGATCAGACTGTAGCTGCCGTAGTTTTCCATTGGCAGAGGTAATGCCCACGAATGCTGTAACAGCACACAGGCTTTCTAAATTTAATTATTAAATAATACTGTATATAAAGTCTTCAGCTGCAAATATTTTAATTGCTAAGTACTTTGATATTTTCCTCATATATATATTCAAATAACAAAATACAAAATTTCACTGTTGACTTGTAGCCGAGTTTTCTTTTTCCCATTAATTGAACATTTTATTTTACAGGGCTTTCTAAAATAAAAATTCCATTCCCTATCATATGGGATGGCCTGAGGACAGGGTCCATTTATGGAAATGTTTGTTGATGTCTGTTTTTCCACTGGAGGATGAAGCAAACGCAGCACAAAAATACACAAAACTGCACTGATATCAGAAAATGTGTAATTAACGATGCAGCTAGTGGGCTTGTTCTACCCTCCTGGATCCTGTAGGTGAACACCATGTTCATGGTTGGTTTTAGTCCTAATAAACCACCTTTATGCCCCAGTAAGGACGTGATTCTGGATCCTCTGCTGCAGGATGCTTCTCATGTCATTTCTAGATCAGAGACGTTGATTAAATAACCTCATAGAGCAGCTGATTGAAATCACGAGACACCAAAGGCCCAGAGGAAGCTTAGGTCATGGAACCTTCTGTCCAGGTGTGTTTCCAGGCCAGTTCTGAAGGGGTGGATGACCTACAAATCATTACAGTTTTAGTTAGTTAGTAGTATGTTGAAGGCTGAGACTCCTGGATGAGTTGGTCCTGCCTCTTTGTTTGATGCTGCTTAGTGACAGAAACTTAATTTTAATCCTTTATTGCAAAGTGTTTCCTCATGGCAACGATTTATCTTCATTTATTCCTAAAAAGCAGACTAAAAAAATGTTTCTAGAGTTTGGTGTAAAAAGGAGGCTTTTATTTTGAAAGGAGATATAATTTATGGGGTCACATGACCAGTCCCTTTACCACATGGACATTTTACATGTGAGCACATTGTCTCACAACAAAAGCTTATCCTGAATTTTGGAGACATTTTATTCATAATAGTTGACAGCTAATCAATTAATTGATTACTCATAATTATTACTCTGTAGTTTCTTTATTCTTTTATAATAGTAAACTGATGATCTTTGGGTTGTGGACAAAAAAAGACATTTTAGCTTCAATCTTCAAACACTTGTGTAGCATCGTTCATCAAACAAAACTATAAATCTTAATGTCTGTTATTTAGGCCTTTGTAAGTAATTAATGCTATAGAGGATTAAATAAGGATAGCTGCAGTTTAGTTTTGATCAGAAATGCAAACCTCCTTTAAATGGCATCAAATCAAACCTCCAACCTGTATAAAGTTGACCGGTGCCTATAAACAGAAATGTGATCAGTCAGCTTGGAGATGAGCGGCTGCCACATATTCTATAAGAAGCTCAGGATGTGTGAATCCTCCTGAACATTTCCTCAGAGAAGCAGCGTGTGTCCTTTACCTCGCCAGAAACACAGTGATTAGTTATGAATAAACAGAAGATAACTCCTGTGGTGTGAAATGACTAGAAGGTTTTTTATTTTAAAGCCACAGACGCCAGCGGTGGTGGATGACGCTGCCTCCAGTGTTTGAGTTGGATTTGCACTGTTTCTGAATTAGATGTATAAGGTTATTTATTCACAGATGATTCATGTTCATTGTGTTTGAGGATGGAGGAAGAAAAAGAAATCAATGTGCCGCACATGGCTCTACCATGACATACGATTTTATCCGTTTTTAAATAGTCGGAGAGAAAAAGGAAAGAAAATCAATACGTGGTGGTGGGTGTCGATATTGTGGGGGGCCGCCACCAATAAATCAGTGTATGGGGAAACACAGGGATGGATCTGTTTTAATATATTACAAGAGAGGAATGAAAACAAGATATGAGCACGAATTAACTGGTGTCGAGTTGGAGTGAATCTCTACATAAAATGTCGATAACCCGCTCATGCATGAATTATATCAGTCTGGAATTATTTATACATCTTTAGGGATGTAAAACAAATCCATCTTTATTCTGTAAAGGTGTACTTATTTGTCCACTCAAGTATACGTAATGTGTTTTGTACTGTATAAAACATCAATGTAATATAGCGTGGTTGTTATTTATGAGGGTCAGAATCAAGTTAAAAACATTTTAAAAGCAGCCATCCGGTCTCTCAAAATGTTCAGGTTGGTTTCACATCATTAAAAGTCCATTTGGGTCTTATTTTTACAAAAAAAAAAAACAAGTCTGGGCTCAGTCAATTTTGTATTTTCCATAAAAGGTCACACTTTTATTTATCAAATGAGTTGCAAAATAAATAGAAAATATAGTCAATACACTGACTATGTTAAAAAATAATGACTTTTATTTGAAATTTTTTTCCAAAAAGCATTAAAATAAAGTAGATTACCGTAATATCTGGACTATAAAGCCACTACTTTCCCCTGTTGCCTATACAACCATGTGGGTAGTCTATAGATCTTTACAGCTAACGGCCACCAGGGGGCGCTGTGGTAGGACGAACAGAGCTAGACGAGACAGTTTAAAGGCTGCTGGGTATTTTTTGTTTTTGTTTTAAAAGTACATTTGAGAGGACAAAAATCTTTATGTTCATTTTTTGTCATTTAAAAATATATTTGTCCCGTTTTTCTCCTTACAAACATCACAATTTTGTGCATTCCTTTTACACAAAAAGTCAACTTTTATTTTTTTTTGTTGCATAAAATGTCAAATGGTGAAACTGGGAAAAAAATATTTTTAAAAAATATATTCTACCTTAAATATCAAACAATTTTTTGTCAAACTGATAGCAAATTTTTTTGGGTTCCACAAACATTGCCCCACATGCATATAAAACAAATAAGTATTTTTTTTTCCTGCAGTAAGAGGTAAAGTGAATTTCAAAAATATAGGTAATATAGAGAGCAGGAATCAATCATTTTGTCTATAAAATATAAGAAAATCTGTGAAAAATGACCTGGTTGCAAAGTCTCATTAAAGTCTCAAACTACTCGTTAGTCAGTACTAATAATTTACAATCACTGAAAGGCAAAGAAATGTGTTTTTTAGTTGTTTTTCCAGCAGGAATCATGAATATTCCGTCTTCCAGGGCCGAACCACATGCCCATGCAGGGTCCGGGTCCGGGCCCCAACCAGCCCCCCAACATGCCCAGCGGCTCCATGAACATGCCGCCCAGCAGCCACGGCTCCATGGGGGGCTACAACCACGCCGTGCCGTCCTCCCAGGGCATCCCGGCCCAGAGCCAGATGAACATGACCCAGGGCCAGCCCATGGGCAACTACGGGCCGCGGCCCAACATGAACATGCAGCCCAATCAAGGTAGAACCGAGGGGGGCGGCTTTAGATATTCCACTGATCTATGATCCAATCTGTGTTATTGGAGCTTGATGCACACTGGAGCTGCAGCGATTAACCGTCTATTGCATCAAATATTATAGTCAAGTCAGTTTTACTTTAATTTCCTTACGTGAACTGAACGTACAAAGAATTGAATTTACTTCAATTCAGGACATGGACAAAAAAACGTATAGACATTAAAGTAGATATGTGCCAGAACATAAATTAAGGTGCTGACATAAGAAGTGCATTGTAGAAAAATAAATACAACAGTTTAAAATCTGTGTATTAGCATTGATGCAACATGAGATAATGTATAATAAATGAATACCAATCAGTAGGAACCAGTATTTAAATATTATAAAAAAAAATAGTAGTGTATTTTAATAGGTCAAGGCAAAGTTTGTACAAAGAAAAATGTTTAATGGGTAAAAAAATATATATTTTTATGCCTTTTATTACTTAAAATGGCCTAAATAATCGATAGGATAGTCAATGTGACTCCTTTAGGTTTTTGCACTAGGAATTCTACCCGTTTCCATACTGTTGCCGTTTGAGTAGTTTGAGTGACCCTGTTGTACTCCAGGTCCCATGATGCACCAGCAGCCCCCCTCCCAGCAGTACAACATGCCCCCTGGTGGCGGCGGCCAGCACTACCAGGGCCAGCAGAACCCAATGGGCATGATGGGCCAGGTGAACCAGGGGAACCACGTGATGGGCCAGAGGCCGATGCCCCCCTACAGACCCCCGCAGCAAGGTATACCCCCCACCCCCCCAGAGAGCGAGTCTGTTCAGTGTGAACGTCGTGAGTGTCGTCTTTCTTCTCCCTAACACACCTTTCCTGCATTTTCTTACTCATGTTCCTTTTCAATTTTCCTCCTTCCAAAACATCCGCTGCTCACAGGCATCTTGTTGACTCAAGATGTTCAACTCAAAGCCTCCGATAACTTAAATCCTTAAAAAAGAAGAGAAGCGGCCAGGCCTCCATCCTCTTTACTCCCCCCACCCCCCCACACACACAGCCGATCCAACAACACCTTGAATCTACTTGTGTGTATGTTGTGTGTATGTGTATGTAGGACCCCCTCAGCAGTACCCAGGGCAGGAAGACTA
>JAYKQN010000034.1:2770000-2817500 GCA_036785175.1 Eupleurogrammus muticus
ATTTTATGCTTTTTAGAATCGAGCTAACTTTGTATAAGACATCGGAAACTAGTACTAAAGCCGTGCTGTTGATTTCATGAAGTGTCTGTGTAAATGTTTGTTTTTTTAATAATGATGAACCATCCAGCACATGTGTAAACCTCTTTTTTGTTTTTGTTTTTCTAATTTTGTTGACCTGTATAATCGATCGATCTGCGACGCTGCATGAAATGTTTGTGTAGAAAACGGGAAACTGATGGAGATTTTCCTGAAGGACGAAAATGCGAACAAACGGCAAAAGTTTGAGTTTTGGTTTAAAACAAAAAAAACACACACGTTACAGTTGCTGGATTCTGTGTGTGTGTGTTTTGTTAAGTCAATGAAAAAATATAAAAATAAAAAATTGGATCATGGTTTTCTTGACGTTACTGACTAAATAAAGGCCTGGGCTTTTATTCCACTCGTGTGCCAGGAGGAACGTGGAGCTCTTCACAGCGTTTTTACTTTCTTCAAGCACCTCAGTCTCGTCCATCGACTGCAAACCGGTGAATGGAAAAGATCTAACTCGCTATAATAAATATTTCTGACAATACTTGGTTTTATTAGTCTTGATCAATGCTGGAATTCCCCTTTTTTTTCCTTTTTGAATAAGTTGATGTCATTCAAATAGTGTTGTGTGTGTGTGTGAATAATAAAGATTGTTACTGTCAAATATGTAACATAAGATGTGAAAAATAATGTTCTGAAATGAATTCCTTAATTTCACAGTAAAGCGGACTGGTTGTGCAGTTTTCTATCACTGGCTTGGTGTCTGTTTCATGGTGCATACTTTATTGATCCCACATGTACAGCGGCGTCCTCTCATATTGTTTATATGGCTGTTTTTAATATTTTGCATTCTGCACCCCATCCACATGGTGGTCACATTTGTGTCATGGCAATGTATAACTGTACATTATAATAAATTGGAAGAATCTTTAATATACTTTTGACTTGTTTTATTTCTAGTGTTTGACATGAAACTAAACTTTTTAGTTCTGCAGCTAAGGACTGTTCGGATAGTTGATTAATCAATAAATTATTAGAACGATCAGTTGTTTTCTTAATAAAAAGGTGTAAAACGTTCAATGTTTTCCAAAGCTGCAGTTTCAACCTAAAACATCTGGACATTTTCTCCTTAAAAATGACTCAAATTGATGAATCAACTTAACAAGTAGTTGAGCTGCAACGATTAATTCATTATTCGCCAACTAACTTTTATAACTGAATTAATTCATGTATTTAAGTCATTTTTAATTCTAAAATGTCCAGATTCTCTGGTTCAGCTTCTGTTCTCTGATTATTTCCTGGTTTCTTTATTCTTCTATAATAGTAAACTGATGATCTTTGGGTTGTGGACAATAAGACATTTTAACTTCAATCTGCAGCTTTGACAAACACTGATCAACATTTTACACCATTTATTGAACCAATAACTATTCAATTAATCAGATAATAAATAAAAATATTTATTGTTTCAACTCATGTACTTACTTTTACAATCTTCATATATGCAGGTTGTGGCTTCAGTATGAAGCAGAGCTAATTGATTAGTCAATTAATTTGATTAATCAATAACTATTTTTGAGATTTGAGTCATTTTTAAGTAGAAAACTTCAAATTCTCTGGTTCCAGCTTCTGTTCTCTGATTATTCCCTGGTTTCTTTATTCTTCTATAATAGTAAACTGATGATCTTTTTGATAATTTAAACATGGATCATTTAAAAATGTTGATCAGTGTTTCTTAAAGCTGCAGATTGAACCTAAAATGTCTTTTTTTGTCCACAACCCAAAGATCATCAATTTACTATTAAAGAAGAATAAAGAGAAATGTCTCAAATCCACGAACGGGTAAAATTTTAAACTAAAATTCTGAAATGAATTCCTTCGTTTCACAGTAAAACCGAGTCCACGTGTGACTGTAGGTCCTAATAAAGTGGAAGAATCCTCCATGTACTTGTTGCCTGTGTTATTTATAGCGTTTGACCTTCTTCCTTCACCCGCAGACACCAACATAAACAAGTGCAGCTCTATCGGTGCCGTCACGTCCTGACAGTTTGATAGAATTGTTGTGTCTTCTCCGGCTCTCTGGTCGCCGCTTTCCGACCGGTAATGACCCGCCCCCGCGCGGCGGCGGCCTGCTTCGTCCAGATGCATCCAGAGAGAGGTCCAGAGCACATTTACACCCAGAATTACCTCTTCTTCCCCCCCCCCCCTCGCTCCCTCCAGAGAGGGAGAGGGACTACCTGTCACATTGGGGGAGTGATACAGATGGTGCACCAGATGTGTGGCCGGAGCACGTGACGGGGGGGCGGCGTGGAGCTGAGGGCCGAGGCCGAGACTGGAGCAGGGTTTACATCACAGTAACATCTGAAGACGCTCATGTCCAGTTTTAGAAACGTTAATATTTAGTTATCACGACGTTAGGAATTACATTATTATGTAGTAATGTAATAATACTAACATATTAATCTGTCATTAGTTATCACGACGTTAGTTATTACATTATTACACGAATGTTTTTTCACTATTTTATGTTATTACATTATTCCTTATTACATTGTTACACTATGTTATTAGTTATTTTTTTACAACTTTACATAACATTATTATGTTAATAGTTGTATTAGTTATGTTAATTCATTATTTAATGTTATTGGTTATTATTTTATTAGTTAGGACATTGTTACGCTATGTTATTAATTATGTCATTTAATTGTTACATAATATGTTGTTAGTTATATTTTTACATTATTATATTAAGACGTTGCCACAATTGTTATTGCATTATCAGTTATTACATAATTACATGTTTATATTAGTTATTACATAGTTACATGATTACGTTATTAGTTAATGTGTAGTTACATCATCAACATTATCAGTTATTACATTACCATATTATTATGCTATTACGTTATTAGGTATGACGTTATTAAGTTATGTTGTTACACTGTATTATTACATTATTAGTTACTTATGTTGCAATATAACATTTTGTTATTTCATTATTACATTATTTATTACTATATTTTTACATTATTATGTTAATATGTTGCCACAATTGTTATTGCATTATCAATTATTATGTAGTTACATGATTACGTTAGTTATTATATTTCCATATTATTATGCTGTTACCTTGTTATGTATGTTATTAAGTTAGGTTGTTAGTTATTAATGTTATTACGTCATTATGTGCTTATGTTAGTTTTCATGTTAATACATTATTTATTACATTATTAGCTATGTTAGTTGTGTTTTTACATTATTAAATTGCTACATTATTGTGGCATGTTATTAGTTATGACATTATTACATTGTTACGTTATGTTGTTGTGTTATTAGTTGTTACATTGTTACATTATTAGTTATGTTGCTACATTATGATATTAAGTTATTAGTTATGACATTATTACATTGTTATGTTATGTTAGCACGTTTCTCTGTTATGTTATTACATTATTAGTTATTACATTGTTACACTATTAGTTATTACATTGTTACATTATTAGTTATTACATTGTTACATTATTAGTTACTACATTGTTACATTATTAGTTATTACATTGTTACACTATTAGTTATTACATTGTTACATTATTAGTTGTTACATTGTTACATTATTAGTTATTACATTGTTACATTATTAGTTACTACATTGTTACATTATTAGTTACTACATTGTTACATTATTAGTTACTACATTGTTACATTATTAGTTATTACATTGTTACATTATTAGTTACTGCATTGTTACATTATTAGTTATTGCATTGTTACATTATTAGTTATTACATTGTTACATTATTAGTTACTACATTGTTACATTATTAGTTATTACATTGTTACATCATTAGTTATTACATTGTTACATTATTAGTTATTACATTGTTACATTATTAGTTATTACATTGTTACATTATTAGTTACTACATTGTTACATTATTAGTTATTACATTGTTACATTATTAGTTATTACATTGTTACATTATTAGTTACTACATTGTTACATTATTAGTTATTACATTGTTACATTATTAGTTATTACATTGTTACATTATTAGTTATTACATTGCATTAGTATGTGATTAGTTATTGTGCTACATGATATTATTATGTTATTTAGGTTATTAGTTATTATATTATTAGCTGTATGAGGTCATTATGTAACATCCTCCATACAGCGTGTGTCTATCTGTGTATAAATGTGTATTTTAACATGTTCGTCTCTTGTTGAACTTCATCTGCTCCTGGTTCCTCTCCTGGTTCCTCTCCTGGTTCCTCGCCTCCTCGCCTCCTCGCCTCCTCGCCTCCTCGCCTCCTCGCCACCCTCCGTCCTGCTGCTCCACAGCTGGCCGCCCCACCCTTCCCAGCTGCCACCGGGCCTCCCCCCGGCCCCTCGGCTTGGCACGCCAGCGTCCCGGCCTCCCCCCCCCCCCGCCCCTCCCTGGCAGCTGCTGCCCTCAGCTGCGATCTCGCAGACGGCGACGGGGTCGGACAAAGTCACTCCTCCTGTGACTGTGTCTGGGGCCGCCGGGGGAGGGGGGGTTGAGGAAGAGGATGAGGAGGGGGGGGGGGACGTGGGGAAGGAGACTGTGAGAGATCTGAACCGTCTAAACCGACGGGTGAGTGGAGGAATTCTGGTTAAATGAGACAGAAACAGCAAATTAAAACCACACGGCATCACGTCATGAAGCAATATTAAAACGTGAAAACTTGGTACCAGATAATTTAACTCTCCTAATAAAAAAATTGCACACGCTCACACAAGGAAATAATAACCTGCCATTGGAATAAGATAAATCTACTCAATATTACACGAATTGAACCAGAAACGGCTTTTTTCACTCATTAAGATTCAGTTTCTGCAAGATGTGTGTGTATATGTAGGAATATATGTACATGTATGTATATGTTCATACATATAAATATATGCACAGCACATATATAAATATATACGTATTATACGTAATTATATATGTAGTGTATATGTGTGCCTATATGTATATGTCGGTATATATCCATGTATGTATGTGTATAGGTATGTATATGTTTATATGTATAAATGTATGTATGTGTATATGTACATGTATATATGTTTATGCATGTATATGTTTATATGTAGGTATATATATATACATGTATATATGTATATATATGTTTATATGTATACATGTACTATGTATGTGTGCCTATATGTATACATGAATAAATATGTACATGTATATATGTTTATACATGTATATGTTTATATGTAGGTATGTATGTATACATGTGTATGTATGTATAGGTATCTATGTTTTATTCTTCTTACACACTCTGCATCAGGTCTATTTGTTGTTCAGTGTCTCATAAGCCAAAATAAATAAATAAAAAAGTGCATTTGCTTCTAAAACAAACAAACTAAATACTTACTATTTATTTATTCCAGGCCGCTCTGGCTCGGGGATAAAATCCTCCTTAAATCTAAAACTATTCTGTGTTAGTTTGTAAATCACAGACTTAAAGTGAGTAACCACGTAGTAAAAACCTGCAGTTTGGTCCTGAACTAGAACGTGAGACGGAACCCGTCAGTCCGTGAATGTTCCACACGTCATTTAAAGGGACGATCGTCTGCTTCAATATTTTTAGATAATTATAATTCAGGGCACCTTTCAGCAGCAGCAGCAGCAGCAGAAGAAGAAGTCTCCTAACCACTGAGGGGAAAATGACATTGTGATCATAGCTGGCAGGCTGGATGTGATCTCTCTCTCTCTGTGTCTGTGGGCCTCGCTCGCCCACCAGCCCCCGTCTCACTCTCTCACAGCCACACTCAGTGTGACAGAAAGTCTATGGGGAGGTATAAGAGGTAGTTATGGGGGGGAATGCGGCAGCCTCCACAGTTTAATTGGAGATGTGTCACACTAAATAAATGGTGCAAAAACAAGCGCTGACTGGAGGCTTGAGGGGGGGGGCCCTGGGGACGCCGCCTGTTTTATTGGGCAGCAGCTCTGCAGCGCTCCGGGGTGAAACGGGGCTAGCGCTGCCGAGATAGCCTCCAACCGCCAATCCACCAAACCACGGCCCCCCCGACAGGAGGAGCAGGAGGGGGGGGGGGACAAAGGCCCCGTTTCACCGTGCAGGAAAAGCTCAGAGAAACGTGGAGGAGAAGGAAGGTGTGGTTGGAGCTTCCTGACCGGATTACACGATGGAGGCTCGCTCCATATTCAGGAAGGAAGTGTCTGATAGGAACAAAGGGAACAAACAACAACAAACAACAACAAACAACAACAAACTCCCGTCTTTAACATGTCAGCGCTTTACTAAAAATGACAATTAAAATCATGGGTATAAACTAGTGACGAGTATTCTGATCCTGAAACGATTAATCGATTAGTTGATTGGTTCATTAAATGGTCTAAAATGTTGAAGATTGAACCTAAAATGTCTTTTTTTGTCCACAACCCAAAGATCATCAGTTTACTATCCATGCAATGATTATCAAAGTAAATGTTAATTAATGTGGTAGTTGGCAAATAATCAATTAATCGCTGCTCTAATTCTTTGCATGACTCAAAAAACAGTGAATAACATGTGGGCACCTTGAGTTATGTCCAATTATCACTATGTTTCATGCTGTAAACAGGACTGATTGTGTTAGAGTTGCAGCAAAAGATTATTCTCATAGTTGATCAATCTATTGATTATTGAAACGATTAATCGATTAGTCGTTTGGTTCATTAAATGTTGATCAGTGTTTGTCAAAGATGCAGATTGAAGCTAAAATGTCTTTTTTTGTCCACAACCCAAAGATCATCAGTTTACTATTATAGAAGAATAAAGAAACCAGGAAATAATCAGAGAACAGAAGCTGAACCAGAAAATCTGGACATTTAGAATTAAAAAATGACTCTAATTGATTAATTGATTATCAGAATAATTGATCAATGTGATAGTTGTCAGCTAATCGCTTGTAGGTACAATTGTATTGATCCTTAACTTTTGAGTCCAGTTAATTTGGTGAATAATGTGATGTTTGGTAAAGAAGCTGCAACGATTAGTTGATTAATCGACTATTAATTGATTAGAGTCATTTTTTAATTCTAAAATGTCCAGATTCTCTGGTTCCAGCTTCTGTTCTCTGATTATTTCCTGGTTTCTTTATTCTTCTATAATAGTAAACTGATGATCTTTGGGTTGTGGACAAAAAAAGACATTTTAGCTTCAATCTTCTGCTGATGTTTTTGATTTTTGAAACGATTAATCGATTAGTTGTTTGATTCGTGACATGGTGTAAAATCCAGAAGATAATAAGAAGCTACCAGAGAATGTGACGTTTTCTCTCTTAAATAACGATAAACATAATTACAGCTTTTTTAATTCCTGCCGTGGATAAATGTTCCGTACTCGTTGTCTCTGTCGCCTGCAGCCGACCTGGAGGATGTGATCTCCAATATACGATCAATGTTCCTATGACACACGGTGTGTGTGTGTGTGTGTGTGTGTGTGTGTGTGTGTGTCTTGATTTACCTCCACGGCGTGCTGCAGTAATTGGATGTGACACCGTTCTGCCGCCCCCTCCCTGGGGGGGGGATGACAGGAATCTGACTATTATGGCCCTGGTCGTGAATATGTCACGACGGCTTCGAACAAAAGGCCGCGGCGTGCGGGTCGACGCGACGCGGCGCTGAAATACGAGATAAACGCCGTGAGGGAAAATGAGTTTTCTGTAAAAGCAATTTGTGCTGTTTACAAAGAATGATTCATTACTAATGTTTGGAAAAAGACGATGATATGATGTGTTCATCACACACACACACACACACACACACACACACACATTATTCAGTGAAAAGCTAGTTTCAGGTTTTTTGGGCAACGCGTTGATTCCCCGTAGAAACGCGTCGTTTTGTTGTTGGAATCTCGTCGTTCGTGGAGGTTTGGATCCGTCCAATCAGACGGCGTGTTGTGTTTCCTGTCTGGTTTCTGGCCTCGTAAACGCCGTCTGCGGGTGGAGGAGCAGGTACGCCGCCATCAGTATTCCCACCGCCTGCATAATTGCAGTAATTTGCTTTCCCTTTGGGTAATCTGTAAACATGGCTGTTTTGATGTTTTTGGCATCCTCCATTGGCTGAGCGCTGCGCTCCTCCGGCGCCGCCCCCCACCCCCGCCCCCCCATCCCCCCGTCCCCCCGCCCCTGGCGACACAAATAGATCCTTCCCCCAGAAGGCGCACGTAGTTCCACGCGGGCGCGATCAATACGGCCCGGCCGTGGCGGGGGCCTCGGCGTATTAAAAGCGCCCCCGTGAGCCGCCTCTCGCCACGCCGCCGTTTTAGGGAAATAAAGCTATCGATCCTCGGGGGCCTCCGGCCGAGCGTTAACCTGGGCCCCGCAAATTAGAACGTGCTCATCTGGACACATCTGCCTGTAATGCCCCCCCCCCCAAAAAGAAGAAAAAAGCCCAAAAGCAGCCGGTCCCAGGCTGCGCGGCCTGCTGCTGCCGCTGATGAGCGGAGCGCCGCGTGGCGCCGAGCCGGAGCGGCAGATGCGTCTGGACGCCCGGGACTTCCATTAGAGGCCCAGGATGGCGGCGCCGGTCGATGGGCCGGGGGCCGGGCGGGGGCGCTCCATCTCGGAGCGGCGTGGGTCCTTCACCGCCCCCGGTTCAGCCGGAGAGGGGCGGACTGACCCGCACGAAACCTGAGCCCACGGCGAGAGGCTTCAGCTCCTCATGGCACAAAAACACCAAACGTCTGGTTTTCTGTGCAAATACGAGCACCGGCTTCTGAGCTGCAAAACCAAAACCATGCAAACATGTGCAACGAATGTAAAAAAAGATAAAATAAAAATTGTGCAGACAATGAAAAGATCAGAAAATAACGAATTAGAAGCAAAACTCACAAACACACGTAAAACCAAGGCCGCAAGAACAAGAATGCTAACGCTTTTAGTAAAAATACTAAAAATATATATTTTTAAATCACAAAACTTCGAGAGAGAAATGCTGCAAATTCACTCACGTTTCTTTACGTTTGCTGCTTTTTTCTGGTCAGTTCATTAAATTAGTGAAAACACACCAACGTAACTTTGCTGCTTTTGTGTTTCGTTGTAAAAGACGATTGTTTAAACATAAAATACAAGAAACTAAGGAAAAAACAACATTAACCTTTTCCCTTAGGTCATCTCTCCTTTTTTAGTAAGTTACAGGTTAATTTATTAAGTAAATGTTTATTATAATGCATTTCTTTATAAACCATGAACTATAGTGAAACACTAAAGTGTTCGTTTGTCCATTCTGGGCTTCTGTAGAAACATGGATTAAAAACTAATTAAAACATTCTCATGGACATTTAATTCCATTTCTGTTCCAGTCTGTTCTGCTCGATTCCTGAAAATCTCCCCCACGAACCTTTAATTGATTCATCGCCTTATTACACATGTTGTATAAGGCAGAAGCTGCGGTTCCGTCCCACAGTAAACTGTAATTTTCATTTACAGATCACACTTCTATTTGTCTGCAGGAGCTGCGGTTTCTCCTCCCTCCGTGTGACCATCGATCGAGCCCATCGCTGCTGTCATACAAGCCAGTGATTATATTTGACTAGAGATCAGAGCCAGAGAAACAAACACACAGAACGCAGAGAAGAACGGACTCTGCTGCAGCTGGATCCACTTATTATTATTATTGATAATATCAGCTATAGACTATCAATAATCACTATTATTGATAATATCAGCTATAGACTATCAATAATCACTATTGATGATAATATCAGCTATAGACTATCAATAATCACTATTATTGATAATATCAGCTATAGGCTATCAATAATCACTATTATTGATAATATCAGCTATAGACTATCAATAATCACTATTGATGATAATATCAGCTATAGACTATCAATAATCACTATTGATGATAATATCAGCTATAGACTATCAATAATCACTATTGATGATAATATCAGCTATAGACTATCAATAATCACTATTGATGATAATATCAGCTTTAGACTATCAATAATCACTATTATTGATAATATCAGCTATAGACTATCAATAATCACTATTGATGATAATATCAGCTATAGACTATCAATAATCACTATTATTGATAATATCAGCTATAGACTATCAATAATCACTATTGATGATAATATCAGCTATAGACTATCAATAATCACTATTGATAATATCAGCTATAGACTATCAATAATCACTATTGATGATAATATCAGCTATAGACTATCAATAATCACTATTATTGATAATATCAGCTATAGACTATCAATAATCACTATTGATGATAATATCAGCTATAGACTATCAATAATCACTATTATTGATAATATCAGCTATAGGCTATCAATAATCACTATTATTGATAATATCAGCTATAGACTATCAATAATCACTATTGATGATAATATCAGCTATAGACTATCAATAATCACTATTGATGATAATATCAGCTATAGACTATCAATAATCACTATTGATGATAATATCAGCTATAGACTATCAATAATCACTATTGATGATAATATCAGCTTTAGACTATCAATAATCACTATTATTGATAATATCAGCTATAGACTATCAATAATCACTATTGATGATAATATCAGCTATAGACTATCAATAATCACTATTATTGATAATATCAGCTATAGACTATCAATAATCACTATTGATGATAATATCAGCTATAGACTATCAATAATCACTATTGATAATATCAGCTATAGACTATCAATAATCACTATTGATGATAATATCAGCTATAGACTATCAATAATCACTATTATTGATAATATCAGCTATAGACTATCAATAATCACTATTGATGATAATATCAGCTATAGACTATCAATAATCACTATTATTGATAATATCAGCTATAGACTATCAATAATCACTATTGATGATAATATCAGCTATAGACTATCAATAATCACTATTATTGATCATATCAGCTATAGACTATCAATAATCACTATTGATGATAATATCAGCTATAGACTATCAATAATCACTATTGATGATAATATCAGCTATAGACTATCAATAATCACTATTATTGATAATATCAGCTATAGACTATCAATAATCACTATTATTGATAATATCAGCTATAGACTATCAATAATCACTATTGATGATAATATCAGCTATAGACTATCAATAATCACTATTGATGATAATATCAGCTATAGACTATCAATAATCACTATTATTGATAATATCAGCTATAGACTATCAATAATCACTATTGATGATAATATCAGCTATAGACTATCAATAATCACTATTATTGATAATATCAGCTATAGACTATCAATAATCACTATTGATGATAATATCAGCTATAGACTATCAATAATCACTATTGATGATAATATCAGCTATAGACTATCAATAATCACTATTATTGATAATATCAGCTATAGACTATCAATAATCACTATTGATGATAATATCAGCTATAGACTATCAATAATCACTATTATTGATAACATCAGCTATAGACTATCAATAATCACTATTATTGATAATATCAGCTATAGACTATCAATAATCACTATTGATGATAATATCAGCTATAGACTATCAATAATCACTATTATTGATAATATCAGCTATAGACTATACCCCGAACCGCCACCTTAACGTGGTGGAGGGGTTTGAGCACCCGAATGATCCTGGGAGCTATGTTGTCGGGGGCTCTATGCCCCTGGTAGGGTCACCCATGGCAAACAGGTCCTGGGAGACGGGTCTGACTAAGAGCGGTTCAGAAGCCCCACATGTTGAAGAAGACAACAACAAGGCCAGTTACGTCGCCCGGACTGGCGTCACCGGGGCCCCACCCTGGAGCTAGGCCTGGGGTGGGTGCTCGGCAGCGAGCGCCTGGTGGCCGGGCCTTTTCCCACGGGGCCCGGTCGGGCCCAGCCCGAAGAAACGACGTGGGGCCGTCCTCCCGTGGACCCACCACCTGCGGGAGGAGCCATGGGGGGCGGGTGCGGAGAGATTCGGGTGGCAGTCGAAGGCGGGGACCTCGGCGACCGGATCTCCGGACATGGAGACTAGCTCTGGGGACATGGAATGTCACCTCGCTGGGGGGGAAGGAGCCTGAGCTTGTGCGGGAGGTGGAGCGTTACCGGCTAGATATAGTCGGCCTCACCTCCACGCACAGCTTGGGCTCTGGAACCCATCTTCTTGAGAGGGGTTGGACTCTCTATTTCTCTGGCGTTGCCCGCGGGGAGCGGCGGCGAGCTGGTGTGGGCTTGCTCGTTGCCCCACAGCTCAGCCGCTGCGTGTTGGGGTTCACTCCGGTGAACGAGGGGGTCGCGTCCCTGCGCCTTCGGGTCGGGGACAGGTCTCTCACTGTTGTGTCGGCCTACGGGCCAAACAGCAGTGCAGAGTACCCGGCCTTCTTGGAGTCCCTAGGAGGGGTACTAGATAGTGCGCCATCCGGGGACTCCGTTGTTCTCCTGGGGGATTTCAACGCCCATGTGGGTAACGACAGTGACACTTGGAGGGGCGTGATTGGGAGGAACGGCCTCCCCGATCTGAACCCGAGCGGTGTTTTGTTATTGGACTTCTGTGCTAGTCACAGCTTGTCCATAACGAACACCATGTTCGAGCACAAGGGTGTCCATCGGTGCACATGGCACCAGGACACTCTAGGCCGGAGGTCGATGATCGACTTTGTCATCGTGTCATCTGACCTCCGACCGCGTGTCTTGGACACTCGGGTGAAGAGAGGGGCTGAGCTGTCAACTGATCACCACCTGGTGGTGAGTTGGATCCGCTGGCGGAGGAGGAAGCCGGACGGACCTGGCAGGCCCAAGCGTATTGTGAGGGTCTGCTGGGAACGTCTGGCGGAGCCCTCTGTCAGGGGGGTCTTCAACTCCCACCTCCGGGAGAGTTTCTCCCTGATCCCGGGGGAGGTTGGAGACATGGACTCCGAGTGGGCCATGTTCTCCACCTCTATTGTTGATGCGGCTGCTCGTAGCTGTGGTCGTAAGGTCCGTGGTGCTTGTCGCGGCGGCAATCCCCGAACCCGGTGGTGGACACCGGAAGTAAGGGATGCCGTCAAGCTGAAGAAGGAGTCCTACCGAGCCTTGTTGGCTCGTGGGACTCCTGAGGCAGCTGATGAGTACCGGCGGGCCAAGCGTGCCGCGGCTCGGGCGGTCGCAGAGGCAAAAACTCGGGTTTGGGAGGAGTTCGGGGAGGCCATGGAGGAGGACTATCGGACGGCCTCAAGGAGATTCTGGCAAACCGTCCGGCGCCTCAGGAGGGGAAAGCAGTGCTTCACCAACACTGTTTACAGTGCGGGTGGAGAGCTGCTGACCTCGACTGGGGATGTTGTCGGGCGGTGGAAGGAGTACTTTGAGGATCTCCTCAATCCCACTGTCACGTCCTCCGAGGAGGAAGCAGAGACTGGGGACCCAGGGGCGGACTCGTCCATCACCCTGGCTGAAGTCACTGAGGTGGTTGGCAAGCTCCTCGGTGGCAAGGCTCCGGGGGTGGATGAGATCCGTCCTGAGTACCTCAAGTCTCTGGATGTTGTGGGACTGTCTTGGCTGACACGTCTCTGCAACATCGCGTGGCGGTCGGGGACAGTACCTGTGGAGTGGCAGACCGGGGTGGTGGTCCCTCTGTATAAGAAGGGGGACCGGAGGGTGTGTTCCAATCACAGGGGAATCACACTCCTCAGCCTTCCCGGTAAGGTCTATTCCAGGGTGCTGGAGAGGAGAATCCGACCGATAGTCGAACCTCGGATTCAGGAGGAGCAGTGTGGTTTTCGTCCCGGTCGTGGAACACTGGACCAGCTCTATACTCTCCATCGGGTCCTCGAGGGCTCATGGGAGTATGCCCAACCAGTCCACATGTGTTTTGTGGATCTGGAGAAGGCATTCGACCGTGTACCTCGTGGTGTCCTTTGGGGGGTGCTCTGGGAGTATGGGGTCCGGGGCTCTTTGCTAAGGACTGTCCGGTCCCTGTATGACCGGAGCAGGAGCTGTGTTCGCATTGCCGGCAGTAAGTCAGACCTGTTCCCAGTGCATGTTGGACTCCGCCAGGGCTGCCCTTTGTCACCGGTTCTGTTCATTATATTTATGGACAGAATTTCTAGGCGCAGCCAGGGGCCGGAGGGGGCCTGGTTTGGGAACCACAGGATTTCATCTCTGCTGTTTGCAGATGATGTTGTCCTGATGGCTTCTTCGAGCCAGGACCTGCAGCGGGCACTGGGGCGGTTTGCAGCCGAGTGTGAAGCGGCTGGGATGAGAATCAGCTCCTCCAAATCCGAGGCCATGGTTCTCGACCGGAAAAAGGTGGTTTGCTCTCTCCGGGTGGGTGGTGAGTCTCTGCCCCAAGTGGAGGAGTTCAAGTATCTCGGGGTCTTGTTCACGAGTGAGGGAAGGATGGAGCGTGAGATTGACAGGCGGATCGGTGCAGCGTCTGCAGTGATGCGGTCGCTGTATCGGTCCGTTGTGGTGAAGAAGGAGCTGAGCCGGAAGGCGAAGCTCTCGATTTACCGGTCAATCTACGTTCCTACCCTCACCTATGGTCATGAGCTTTGGGTAATGACCGAAAGGACAAGATCGCGTATACAAGTGGCTGAAATGGGCTTCCTCCGCAGAGTGGCCGGGCGCACCCTTAGGGATAGGGTGAGGAGCTCGGTCACACGGGAGGAGCTCGGAGTAGAGCCGCTGCTCCTACACATTGAGAGGAACCAGCTGAGGTGGCTCGGGCATCTGCTCAGGATGCCTCCTGGACGCCTCCCTAGGGAGGTGTTTTGGGCATGTCCCACCGGGAGGAGGCCCCGGGGAAGACCCAGGACACGCTGGAGGGACTATGTCTCTCGGCTGGCCTGGGAACGCCTTGGGGTCCCACCGGAGGAGCTGGAGGACGTGTCCGGGGTGAGGGAAGTCTGGGAGTCCCTGCTTAGACTGCTGCCCCCGCGACCCGGCCCCGGATAAAGCGGAAGACAATGGATGGATGGATGGATGGATGGATGGACTATCAATAATCACTATTATTGATAATATCAGCTATAGACTATCAATAATCACTATTGATGATAATATCAGCTATAGACTATCAATAATCACTATTATTGATAATATCAGCTATAGACTATCAATAATCACTATTGATGATAATATCAGCTATAGACTATCAATAATCACTATTATTGATAATATCAGCTATAGACTATCAATAATCACTGTTATTGATAATATCAGCTATAGACTATCAATAATCACTATTGATGATAATATCAGCTATAGACTATCAATAATCACTATTATTGATAATATCAGCTATAGACTATCAATAATCACTGTTATTGATAATATCAGCTATAGACTATCAATAATCACTATTGATGATAATATCAGCTATAGACTATCAATAATCACTATTGATGATAATATCAGCTATATACTATCAATAATCGCTATTATTGATAATATCAGCTATAGACTATCAATAATCGCTATTATTGATAATATCAGCTATAGACTATCAATAATCACTATTGATGATAATATCAGCTATAGACTATCAATAATCACTATTGATGATAATATCAGCTATAGACTATCAATAATCACTATTGATGATAATATCAGCTATAGACTATCAATAATCACTTTTGATGATAATATCAGCTATAGACTATCAATAATCACTATTGATGATAATATCAGCTATAGACTATCAATAATCGCTATTATTGATAATATCAGCTATAGACTATCAATAATCGCTATTGATGATAATATCAGCTATAGACTATCAATAATCACTATTATTGATAATATCAGCTATAGACTATCAATAATCACTATTATTGATAATATCAGCTATAGACTATCAATAATCACTATTATTGATAATATCAGCTATAGACTATCAATAATCACTATTGATGATAATATCAGCCATAGACTATCAATAATCACTTTTGATGATAATATCAGCTATAGACTATCAATAATCACTTTTGATGATAATATCAGCTATAGACTATCAATAATCACTATTGATGATAATATCAGCTATAGACTATCAATAATCACTTTTGATGATAATATCAGCTATAGACTATCAATAATCACTATTGATGATAATATCAGCTATAGACTATCAATAACCGCTATTATTGATAATATCAGCTATAGACTATCAATAATCGCTATTGATGATAATATCAGCATTAGACTATCAATAATCACTATTGATGATAATATCAGCTATAGACTATCAATAATCACTATTGATGATAATATCAGCTATAGACTATCAATAATCACTATTGATGATAATATCAGCTATAGACTATCAATAACCACTATTATTGATAATATCAGCTATAGACTATCAATAATCGCTATTGATGATAATATCAGCATTAGACTATCAATAATCACTATTGATGATAATATCAGCTATAGATGATCAATAATCACTATTATTGATAATATCAGCTATAGACTATCAATAATCACTATTGATGATAATATCAGCTATAGACTATCAATAATCACAATTATTGATAATATCAGCTATCGACTACCAACATCACCCTTTGAGTTGATGTGAGAAGAATCTTTAAAACTTTCTAGTTTGAGCAACAGGAACAATTTCAGAAACACATTGGGTTTAATGAGGTTTAATATGTTTAAAGTGTTGTAGCATCAGAGGCTTGATAACACACAATGATTAAAATACCACAGAAAACAGTTAGAGCAGAGTTGACTCTGAGGCAAACGTCTGTTTATGATTATTGGAACAATGAGGAATCGCCTCAATAATAACCTGAAACCTCAGTTCTGCTTTTAAAATGCTCAAAAAAACATATTAAACACAAACCAAACCAGCTTCATTCATGTCTATTGTTAAATTCAACATTTACTGAGTAACACCAGGACTCTGGACACATCTGGATGTTTTCTCTGGGGTCTCTGTGTTATTATCTTTGCCAAGAAGGTGAAGTTTAAGCCGGTATTTGTTTGTTTGTTTGTCTGTTTCTTAGCTAAATATCTCAAAAAGTTTTGGCTGGATTTTCATCAAATTTTCAGTAAATGTTGGGAATGGAACCATGAAGGGATCAGTAAATTTTGACAAGGATATGGAATAATTTCTGGTTTCTGGATCACTTTGATTTTGGTTGCTAACATTAAGGTTAATGACCTACATGTGTTGGTGCCACCTGGTGGGGAAATCTGGTTCATGCAGAGTTTAGTACTACAAAATTAGTCTGTGACTTTCTAGTTAAGATAATTTAACTTGAAGGCCCCTAATTTAAAATAAAAATGTGCCTCTTAACAAATGTTCTGTTTTAGCCGGTAATTGTGTTTCCCTGGTTCTTAGTAAAATAGCTCGAACATTTTTGGCCGGATTTTAATCAAATTTTCATTGAATGTTGGGAATGCAACCATGAACAGATGAGTAAATTTTGGTATTATACAGAAATAATCCTAGTTTCTGCATCACTTTGAATTTGTTTGCTAACATTGATGTTAATGGATCTTCATGTGTTGGCGCCACCTGGTGGTAAAATGTGGTTCCTTCAGAGTTCAGGACAACGTCGTTAGTGGAAATCTGTTTTCAAGTTAAAATATTTAACTTCAATGGCACTTATTAAATTAAATGTCTTCTCTAGTTAAAGCGTAGTGAGTGTCATACTATAATAAACCAGTATAAAATATATATATAATATATATCAGATCAGTGACATTTTCTCCTTGTGTGTAAAACCTCTTTATAATTAAAAATGTGTCTATAAGTATAGTCAAAGTGTAGTGAGTGTTGTATCTTAACAAAGGTTATGTTTTAGGCCTTATTTGTTTGTCTGTTTTGCAAAATACATCAAAAAATTTTGGCTGGATTTTCATCAAATTTTCAGGAAATGATGGGAATGGAACCATGAACAGATGATTACATTTTGGTATTGATACGTAAATAATGATCGCTTCTGCATCACTTTGAATTTGTTTGCTAACATTGATGTTAATGGACCTTCATGTGTGTTGGCGCCACCTGGTGGTAAAATCAGGTTCCTGCAGGGTTTAGTATAACAATGTTAGTGGAAATCTGTGATTTTATAGTTAAATGATGTAACTTCATGACACTAATTAAAATTACAAACGTGCTTCTACTCTAGTCAAAGTGTAGTGAGTGTCATACTATAATAAATTATAAATACGCATAACACAAACCATCATTCAGTGTTTAATAAACATTCCTGTGTTTACTCATCAACAGAATCCATGTGTCTTTACAACATATTTCCCCAGCAGCCACAGAGCAAACAGACACTTTGGAAACTTTCCCTCCCCCGTTCTGCCCTCACACAGTGGGACGCTCATAACTTCCCTGCCCCAGTTCTCCATGTCCTTGAGAGTTGTGCCTTCGGGCCAGGGCTGCTGGGGTCCCGCGGTGCACAATGTGTGCTTCTCACTCCGGCTCCCGCTGTCCTCCGCCGCCCCTGCATGGCTCTGGAGACCGGCCAAGCTCTGAGGGGTTGTCCAACGCGAGCGTGGGGGGGTGGAGGATGAGGAGGGGGGGTATCCGCTCCAAACATCCCTCCATCCACAGACAGACAGACACGGCTCTCCTGGACGGCGGAAGACGTCGTCGTGAATAATCGGACTAATTGCAGTAAACAGTGTGAGGTGATTCCTGTTTTCCTGCGTTTTTTTTTTCCCGGTTTGAAAGTGAAATCCTTTCATGGTCATTGCCTCGACTGGAATCTCGTAGCCGTATGTGTGTGTGACACATGCATTTACTGAAACATAGCAAACGCATATTTAACCTCCCCCTCCCTCCCTTTGCCTTTTTTTGTAATTAATATGGATAGGCCTACTGGCCGAGAGCAAAAGATAAAGATCCATTTTCTAATATTTTGTCCTTGGATTGTGCACTCGGGGAATTCACTCCCCTTTTTCCTCTCTCGTTTCCCTGGCTCAGGCGGGGGAATTGGTGGGATGAGAGGCTATTCCCTAAATAGCCCGTGGCAAGAGGTATCCTGATTAGCATGCCGCCTGCTCTCTGGCAGCGTCCTCCAGGCCACCAGCGCTATCACTTACGTGCTGTTTGTATTTGTAGTTGATAGTGTGTGCTGTTATAATTGGAATGAGCTCAGGAACCTCGTTTGCTTTTGATCCGCTGCCAGCCACTCAGAGCGCTACTGGGCCACAGCTCTCACCTCGCCGCTCCCAGTGGATCATGGGAAACTGCAACGCTTATGTTCTAAAAAGCGCCTGACAGCATCTCACTCAAGGTCGAACAAAAACAATGGCAAGTCTGCGAGAGAGAGAAGAGTGGGAACGGAAAAGAAAAAAAAAGTTGAGCGGATAGAACTGTAACTCCGGGTTTTTGAGTCAGGAAAACTGTGAGGATTCTGGAAATAAAAAAAAGATATTCATGCGATTATTAACGATTCATGCGACGAAACCGCGGACAGCTGAAGGAATCAGAAAAATCACACTTATACATAATCATTTTCACGGTAGAAACAGAACAGGTGTTCTAACAACGCTGGAGGAGAATCCTGCAGAGAACAGACCTCGGAGGATTTTGGCGACACCTGTGGCCACAGCTGGTAACTACAGGAGCCTCATTAGATTAGTTTACTGAAAAAACAACAAACCAGCTCATATTAGAACGGAGAAGCAAATATGAACTTTCAGATTTTCATGCTGCACGACTCGGTTTCTAGAAAAGAGCAGAAGTCGTTTCTTTGCTTAAAAAGGTCAGAGGTCAAATCTTCATTAAATTTCACCGTAGCTGCTGCATCAAAACTCATCTGCTGTTAAAATAAATGACGAGTTCTGACAGCGAACAGTGAGAATAACGTGAATGAAACACTGCAGGCCGTTATTGAAGAGGCTGAAGGACTATTGACGAGAGAATGTCATGCAAATAATATATAAATAAAATATGATAAGATCCAAATACCAACTAATAAATATCACCATGAAGCCTTGTAGTTAAAGTTTCTACACTGAACTTCACAAAAAAACCCAATATTTTTTGTATATCTGAGGTTTAAATACACAAATGAAGCGTTATCTATGTAAATATGCTCTAAATGACATTAGATAAAGTTCAGAATTCATGTGAGATTCTGAGTTTTTTCACAGAGAGAATTATGGATATGTCTGAAAATCAGAAAACACTGTAAAAAAAATAAAATAAATTATTTTCTGAAAAGAATGTTGTATAAATCATGGCTATGAAATATATACGACCAAAAAACCTTCAGGATGTAGTGAGGAATAAAACTGGAAAGTTTTTGTGGCTCAAAATAAAAATGTACGTGAATGAAAATCCAAATAGAAACTAATAAAAATCACCATGAAGCTTGTAGTTAAACTTTCTACACTGAAATTCACAAAAATGTACTAAAGTGTCTTATAGGACGTTAAAATCCTCTTTAGTGGCGCATTTTACACTATTTCTCCTTTTCGTTCCTTCCCTTTAAAGAGTCATTTACACCACAGAAAAAGACAATATCTATTTATATCTGAGGTTTAAATACAGATTCAGAGGATTTTAACAGAGAGAATTATGGATATGTCTGAAAACACTGTAAAAATAATAAATATGTTTGGCTATGAAAGAGATATGACCAAAAACCTTCAGGATGTAGTGAGTTCTGGTGTGAAGTGGTCAAAAAAACATGATGCAGACGAGGTGAGTTTTGGAGGAGTCTGCACATGCATCATGGACAAGAGGTAAATAACAGACCTGCGTCTTATGTTAACTTTTACAAGAACTGAGTTTTCTCCACTTTGTGCAGCACCATCGACTTGTGTGATTCAACAGTTTCCTTGTGCTCGTGTGGAGGATGCTCTAATGATGTCCGCTCCTGCTTCACTTCCTTCTCTCCACGACAGTTTTTTATTTTTTTTTTTGCGGGTTGATCCGCCGTCTCAGCACTTTTTTCTTCCTCGGCAGGAACAACTCCTGGGACTTTATGGGAGTTTGATGCTTCCCCGCTGCCAGAACGCCAGCAGGCCGCTGAAAAAAATATATCCCAACGTCCTAAGCTCAATATTTAATCAGGCTCTGGGTTACATTTTCTGTTTGATTAGGTGAGAGAATTCCACCTCCCAGAGTCTTTGATTGCTTTAAAAACATTTGGCAAAAAAATTAATGCTCCGCTTTGAGCTGAGATCTCAGCTGCAAAATTACAGCTGCAGTTAGTTCCTAACTACACGTTGTTAGAGATGAATCTGCTGCTGCAAGAACCAATATTCTGGTGCTCAATTCATCTATTGATCACTGAAACGATGAATTGATTGGTTGAAGATGGAAGCTAAAATGTCTTTTTTTGTCCACAACACAAAGATCATCAGTTTACTATTATAGAAGAATAAAGAAACCAGGAAATAATCAGAGAACAGAAGCTGAACCAGAGAATCTGGACATTTTATCATTAAAAATGACTCAAATCGATTAATTGATAAACGTGAGAGTTGATTAATCAACTAATTGTTGTAACTCCAAACATCACATTAATCACCAACTTAACTGGATTCAAAAGTTAAGGATCATTACAATTGTGATTAATCAATATCGAAAATTTGGACATTTTTTAATTAAAAATGACTAAAATCCAATAATCAATTATAAAAGTAGTAAATTAATGTGATAAATGACTAATTTATTAATTGACTAATTATTGTTAGCAACTACATTAATTAACAGTTAAGGGATATTTTCCTCTTAAAAGGGACATTATGTGATTATCAAAATATTTGGTGACTAATCGGTTAATCGCTGCAATTCTATCTTAGTTTTTTAATTCCTAGATTCTCTTTATTATTAATAACTTAATACAACTTTATTCACATCACATCAGAACCTAATGATCTGGTCAGTTTCTTAATTTAATGTGATCTCATTTCACAGTAAAATCCAAAAATTAGTAAAAGAAACGAGCATTAAATCATTAAAAAAGAAGAATTTTTGATTAAAAAAACACACAATTATAAAAATAATCGTGCAGAAGAAGCCAAAGTGTGTTTAGAAGAAGAGAGTGGCAGATTTTAGGTTTTAATCAGAGTTTTGAAGATATTTAATGATCTGTTTCCCTCGTGTCTATAGGTAGAACCAATAATCCACATTTGCATATTTATCAAAGCTGCAGCTCCACTTTTTCTCTCAGCAAACTGGAAGTAGAAGATTAACACTGACGCTTTCAGGGCAACGTATCAGTGTTTTTTTGGGCTTTTATCTAGAATTCCACAAAATGTACTTGTTGTTGTTGTTGTTACTTCCATATTCAGCAGCCTCATTATGGTCCATGTTTTTGACCACGAGTCCATCTCATCGCTGCGTAATCACCGAGGACCTGAGAGATTCGCCTGAGATTCACCCTGATGAGCCTGTTCCAGGAGGGCATTACCGCCGGTTAAGTACAAACACCTGCTAAAATATTGGCAATTAGGACATAATTAGCTGCTAATGTATTTCTAATCCGAAGCGGGCCATAGATTTGTCTTTTTTTTTGCGTAGACTCCCTTTTTTAATGTTCTCCGTTGTTATTGTTTTCCTCAGGTATTTGTATCCCAGAACATTGACTAAGTGCCCTAGTTCATCATATGCAAATGGCTTATTAATTACACATGCATTATGCCCGTATTTAGAAGACATCAAAGGGCCCGGGAGCGTTCCGCCGCCGCTCCCTCCCCGCTCCGCAAACGCCTAGCGTGTGCACTTTCCGCCGCGTCGTCTTTTTTCGGGGGCGAAAATAAACCACATCCTCAATTAGGAGATTCCACAGGAAGCCGGAACGCGTGAGGAAACTCCTCCGAGCGGCTTCGGCCGCCGCGGAAACTGCGAATAATCATTTTCAGAACCTGGATCACGTCGAGTTGTTAGAAAGCGGCGAAGACGACGGAAGAAGCTTCGCTGCAAAAGAACCACAGATGTGTTGTTGGTTTTTACCAAACCTTGTTTTCGATTGGTCGACTCCTCGATCGCAGCGTTTCTGTCGTTTTTTGTTGTTTCCTTCCCCGATGGCGTCTCCGTTAACGAGGCTACAGCAGGTGTCAGGCTGTGATTTATTCGACCTATAACGCCTCGCATTGACTAACAATACGAGTCTGATGGGACCAGCTCCACAGTCAGGCTGGAACCAAAAAACACGAAGCACCAAACCTGGTAAAACAATCAAATGTCAAATGTGAGTTTTTCCCTAAATTATCTCTTGATGATGCCACATCTGGTAAAATCACATTAATCTTCATAGGATCTTCAGGCCTGTGGGAGCCATTCTCACTATTTCGCATAAAGAAATTATACAAAAAAATTGTTTTTATTGAAATCAATAGGATTAAAAAGTTCTCCAGGAAAATGCTGCGTAAGCTAACCTGAGACAATAGATGAGTCTGCAATTAATTCATACATTTATTGATAATTATATACATGGTTGTTTCATGATATATTATTATCATATTATAATTTCATTATTTTATAGATGGGTTTTAATGTTTGTTAATGTTACTTACACTTGGATTGTAGTAAAATATGTACGAAATACATACATTATAAATGTTAAAATGATTATTAACCTTTAATTTACAAAACAGGAGAGATGATGTGACAAAAAAAATCAACAATATGCTGAATATCTTGTGTTTAATTAGTCCAATAATGAAATAATTATTCCAATGGCAGATAATTTTAATGTTATTAATCAAAAAAATATAAAGAGGCAGAATTATGAGATAAAAAAGACAACTATTATTTAGGTTTCGAATTTTTCTAATATGTTGAAATAGATTTGTTTCCATGTGGAGGCAATCTGTAAATGTGTAAAATATTGAGTTCTATTATTTAGACCATTTTTCCATATTTTCCATTCAGCATCAGGATGATTCATGAACAGAAGATTCTCTGATTCTGAAGAAGTTCTGTGTGTTTTATGACATCACAACATAACAGCGTATTAGTGGTGATCAGTGTGTTCTTCTCTAATTAGCATCACTTTGATGATAAACCGGCTAATAGAGCCGTCCTGCCCCCCCCAACCCCCCCACCCCCGGCAGACCTGATTCACCAGCGTTTATTGATCTAATTAAAACATTCCTCGTTAATGGCGCCGGTTTGATTAAAGACTCTTAACAATCCACCGCCTTTTTGTGTCTGAACTAAGGCGTTTAAACGTGTGGATGTTTGTCTGGAATAAGAACAGCCAAACCAGTACTGGTGTGTGTGTGTGTGTGTGTGTGTGTGTGTGTGTGTGTGTGTGTGTGTGTGTGTGTGTGTGTGTGTGTGTGTGATGGTGGATCCTTCAGAGTGAGCTCCAGAGCCACCAGGTGGGGCTGATTCTTTGACAAAGAACAAGCCAACGTTTGGTGTTTTTTCATCCTGTGTTTAGGAATCGGTGCGCAGTGAAAGCCCGGTGAGTGTGGTTCTGTGGCGTTCCCTTTCCAAAACTATCATTTCTCATTAGGAGACCAAACTGTTTGTGCTTGTCCTCATTACTAAAAAGGTTCGAGCTCTACCCCCCAAAGGTAACTTCATCAACGCCAGAGACAAATCTGTCTTAGCTGCTCTATTTATATTATCTGACTCACTGCCACAAAGATTTATTCTGCTCTGCTGTCAATCCATCTCTCTAATGGGCAATGGCATCCTTTTTAGTTTAGATGCCTGATGTGTGTGTGTGTGTGTGTGTGTGTGTGTGTGTGTGCATGCATGTGTGTGTGTGCACATTCTTTAGCATCAGATGTGCACACACACACACACACACATAAAAAAAAAAACTAAGCACCTCGAAGTCACAGAGCCCGTCTCATCTCTAAAGAGCGTCATCTTTAAATAGAGAGCTCAGATGTCATGTAATTAAGATGATAAAAAAAGCCCATTTGCACTTCCATGGGTTATTAATGTGGTCTAATGACGCTCAGATCAACCGTGAGATGTCTGCCACTTACGGGGTTAATCTCCTCATTCCTGCAAACGCCATAAAGATAAACATCTTTTACACAGAAAAAAAAACGGGCTCATGGAAAAAAAAATCCCCGAGAGAAAAGAACAGACTTGGAGCCCCGACTTCATAGGAAAAAGTTTGAAGGACCAAAAAAATAAATCTGACGTTACACGGTTGCATGGGCATTTTGTGCAAATCTGGAAACAAAGAGGGTGAAAGCATTGATGGTAAAACAAAAAAACAATCTTGTTGTGATGCAGCAGCTTTTAAACACATAAAGGATTTCACATGAAGTACAAAAAACTAGTTTAAATATGTATAGTATTGTATTCAATATGGGTATTAAAGAATAACCAACACTTATTATTTCTATTATCTCCTGTCTCCATAGAGCAGTGCTTCTCAATTATTTTCTGTCACCCCCCCATGGAGGAAGAAAATATCTCGTCATATTTCCTTATCTTAGCTTTGGGAGACTTTCGTTTGTCTCTTTATCTCCGTCTCTCTCCGCCTGTCTTCTCATCCTGTTAAATATGTTTTCATGGTGTCACTTGGTGTCTACACTTCATACTCATACTCTGTGCTGTATGCTCCCTGTGAACACTCTGCTGCCCCCTAATGGAGTGGAGGTGCAACTGCACGTAATTCTAGGACAGTAAAAAAAAATAAAAATAAAAAAGCATGTTCCCTCAGGTCAAACGCGCCCCCCAGGGAGCCACTATTTGAGATCCACTGCTATAGAGCAATGAGTTATTGTATTTTCATTTTTGATCAATGCACATGTTTAGTTTTCAGATCATTTATGTCACATTTAGAGGAGGTTGTGATCCACAAAGTTTATTAATGAATTCACATTAGATAGAAATATCCTGGGGTCCAATGACATCCTCCGAAACAGGTAAAAAATTGAAAACTAATATTAATATAGGAAACACAAAGTTTTCGCCTCAGAAGTGAAGCTGCTCCAAGTTGTATATTATCACTCCTGTAAACTCTAAAATCCTCATTTTTAATCACTACTGAGGGTCTCAAACTGCTAAACCCATAACTCTGGCTTCACCTGATGGTTGGTGGGGGGGGGGGGGGGCGATGTCACGGCTCCCGACCACTTCATCGCGGAGGCCGCGGTCATTACGTCGTCATTAGTTCTCGTTAATGCACAAACAACGTGCGGAAAAAGAAAACGCCGCGAGGCGTTTTAATGAGCGTCCGCATTTGCACATCCTGGCCTCCGCCCCCGCCCCCCCCCCCCCCCGCTCTCATTTATAAAAATAAATCATCGCCGGGTAATAACGTGGACGCCGCCAGCCCACGTCTTCGGTGACGGCGAATCAGCCTCTCAGGATTAGAGAAAACCCATTAGAACAAACTCACTTTCTACACATTAACGTGTAAATTACACCGGTTTGATGTTGAGTTAAAGTTAATGAGTTGGTTGGTGAGTACAGATCCAAATAAAACCTGATGTTTGGGGTTAAGAATGAAGGCAAACAAATTATAAAATACTACAAAAATTATAAAAATACAAGAGAAGGAAAAAGATGATGTGGCCACAGTTCAGAAAACTAAAAAAGATTTGTTGTGTGTGATTTTTTTTCACTTACAGTATGACTCAGTTATAAAATAATGTTATGAAATCAACATAAAACTGGTGTTTAATTGATTAATGAGCATATCGTGTGCTTTTATAATTTAAAACCATTTTAAGAAAGTTAAACTATCTGGTAGCAAGTTTTTAGGATTGCACCAGAATCTTTTTAATTCTTTGTTGTGCTTTCATTTTGTACTCTCTCACCTCGACTCACATATGAGTTTGAGTGAAAAAAGGTAAAGAACTACTGCTGTGATTATGGGAATCATGACGATGGGTGAATTTTGACATATGCTGAACTATCCCTTTAAGTTTTAACCTTTGACCTGAGTCATCTATGGATCAGGTTGAAGTTCGGCCTCTTAGATTCAGACTAAATTAAACATCCTGCTGTTGAAAGTGAATTGAAACAGGAGTGTGTGTGATTTTTGAAGTAGATTGTTATCCTGATTGCATGTAATTGTACAGGATGCCCCCCCCCGAGGCGAGCCAGTTCCACCGCCTTTTTTTTTTGTTGCATTATTGAAAAGCTTTGATTTTGTGATTGAGCTTTGATTATGAAACAAATTAATTAAGAAACGCCGACGTCTATGAAGTCGAATCCGTCGCGTCGAAGGTCAGGAGCCTCGTAAAAAGAGGGCGGAGCTTTGTCCCGCTTTGTCCGGTCCGGCGACGGCGTGTTTCCTGGTGCTGAACGGCGTGCACGGCCCATGCACCGCTGCCCCCCCCCACCACACTCCATCCTCCCTTCATGCTCAAATTGACACTCTGCGCAGAGGCGGGTGAACAAGGGGAGGGGGGGGGTGCTCGCCGCCTCCAGAGATGTGGCCCAGCTGTCAGCCGTCTAATCCAGTCCAGCCCCCCCCCCCGAGAACTCCAGGCTGCCCCCCCCCCTCTATCCCCCATCCTCATCCTGGACGTTTCTTCATAAATCAACATGTGATGTCACACCACATCAAACACAACAGGTTCTCACATTGTGTTTGAATCTCAGTTTTTTTTTTTTTGTGGGGGGGGGGGTCTGAATGTGGGCACAAGTGTGTGTGTGTGTGTGTGTGTGTGTGTTTTTTGCAGTGCGACAATTAAGAAGCTGCCGGTGATTTAATCATTTTCTCTCTCTCTCTCAATCTGAAACAGAGCGTCCCCCCCCGGCTTTAACCGCCCCCCCCCATTTTTTTTTCGCATCATAGGTGTTACTGTTGGCATCGTCACCATGGAAACAGAGCACATCGGCGGATTCAGACACGTTAGTAATTCGACCTGACTCATGCATCTTCGTATCCCAATTATTGACAATTCCATAACACACACTCACACACACACACACACACACACACTCACACACACACTCACACTCACACACACACACACACACACACACACACACAAATGCTGGATTTGTTCTCTGTGTGTTTCCGGAGGCTTTTTTTCCAGGAGCATTGTCTGTACCTTTTTTTATTTGTGTGCTCCCTGTGGCATTCCCAGTATCAGTATTCCTGTAGATGTGTTTGATGCGTTTGAAGCCGCGTAGCGTTCCCAGGAACATGACAGTAAACATGGCAGAGCCCCCCCCCAGCGGAGCGGCCATGCACGTCACCCCCCTTCTGAAGTGTGTGACGGGCGTACAAAAAAACCAAAACCCGCCGGGCCACGCCGTCCCGCCGGGACCCCCCCCCCAACTCTGCTGTTCGGAATAATCTCACCCTCGCCCTGGAAAATAAAAGAGCAAACTTGAATGTGGAGGAGAGACACAAAGACAGGGAGGGGGGTTGTGGGGGGGGGTGCAAAAAGGTGGACTTGTGACAAGTTGTGGAAACCCGTTTAACCGGTGATCCGACCCGGCAGCGGCGGGTGTTGTGATGTATTCCGTTCTAATGTTTTTCCCCGGTGTTTCATCCCTGGAAAATCACTAGTGTGTGTTTCCCGCATGCCTCTCCGGGGAAATTAAGAGGCGCACTATGCGTCCCGGGAGGATTCCCCCCCCAAGAAGGAGAATAAAGCAGGCGGCATGAAAAGAGTCGTGTTGGTGTGAGAGTTATTGGTCTGGCGGAGGGAACTGCCAGCACATCAGAACGGCGGCGGCGTGTTCAACACGACAGGAAGTGGCGGCGTTTATACACCCGCCAAGGCCGGGAATTTCCATAGACACGTGGCTGCGAAGTGCTTCACGTCAGGGTGAATTCTCACAAGCGTGTCAACGTGTTGATTCTGGGTTAGGGAGATAAGTCTTTTTTTATGTGTCACACAGGCAAAGATGTGGGACAAATGAAAATTGAGTCGACAATTTGACAAACAAATGTATAAATGTTATACATATATATATATATGTATATATATATATATATATATATATATATATATATATATATATATATATATATATATATATATATATATATGTATATATAGAGCCCTATAAGACTAAATTTGCATGGTCTTGATAAATGGTGATTTTAATGTTTTTTATGATATAAAATATGTCAGTAAATGGAACAATTTTTTTAAAATTTTAAAATAAAAGAAAAAAACACGGTACCATCTCTTAGATTTAAAAAAAAATTTAAATAAATAAAAACACATTCTATCAGCTAGTTTTAAAATTCTAGGTGGATTAATTTACATTTGGTGTTTTATTTACGTCAAAAGTCAACCTCACTTTTAGGGAACAGACAAACACTGCATGACATTTGACATAATGAATAACTTTAATTATGTCTATAGTCAAAACTGAATGAAATCTTATCTGCTAATGGTAATTAATATGTTTGAGGATTTTAATGACCTTCGATTGACGTTGATTATCTAGCACTGCTAACAGTAGCAGTAGCCTTGCTAACAGCAGTAGCACGGCTAACAGCAGTAGCACGGCTAACAGTAGCAGTAGCTTTTATTAAGACTGGTGTTAAATTGTGACGGTTTCTGAGTGTTTTTCCAGTGCAGACGAGTCCTATTTTTAATTTTTAATTTAACCAACGAGGTAAATTTGTCATTAGAAACGTCCATGGTGTTGATGATGAAGACGGTGATTATAAAAACAACCAAGCTAAGCTACTTCTAGCACCGCTAACAGTAGCAGTAGCGCTGCTAATGATAGCAGCACCGCTAGCAGTAACAGTAAGTTTAATAACAGAGGAGTTAAATTGCGACGTTTTCCAAATGTAGATTAGTCCTATTTTTAAATTTTCATTTAACTAACTAGTAAACTAGTCATTAGGAATATCCCTGAGGATAAAAGCCATCAAGCTAAGCTAACGCTAGCACTGCTAGCCTGACAGGCTAACAGCCGGGCTAGCATTCTCACTTTGCTGCAAAGGGACATAAATATGGACAAAGACAGAGTTTTTCCACCATGATGGAGAGGAGGATAATATTTTAAAACGATAATGTGATAATAAAAAACTTTTTTGGTATTATTTTTACAGATGGAGGACGGTGGGAGACACAACTATACGGAGCAGCAAAAACAGGTAAATTAAATGTGATAAAAGAAAACATTGTAAATGTGTATTAAAGAAAATACAGGAAGAATTATGTTTCTACATTAGTATCATCTCAATTATTTTCTGTCGCGCCCCCCCTATGGAAAAAGACCCCCCCCCCACGACTATAAATAGAATCATTTGTCTATAAAATTGTTATCCATTGTATCTTTATTAATGTATAAGAGGATAAAAAAGGAAGAAATATAAACTTAGAACAAAGAATAGTTTTACTTACTGTAACAGAAAAGATTTAAATTGCATCTGAAATTTAAAAATAAAAATAAATCCTTAATTAATCTCTAAATATTTTTTGACTGACCATGTCAAACCATATGATACTGAAAAATAAAACTACATAAATGGTCTTATCAGTGATTGTGGTGTAATGTCTTTAATGTCTTTGTCTCCAACATTTCAGACTCAGTAACACACCGGTCTTTCACAGTGAACCAAGCGCTTCGTCATATTTCCTCGTCTTAGCTTTGGGAGACTTTCGTTTGTCTCTTTATCTCCGTCTCTCTCCGCCTGTCTTCTCATCCCTGTTAAATATGTTTTCATGGTGTCACTTGGTGTCTACACTTCATACTCATACTCTGTGCTGTATGCTCCCTGCACACACTCTGACAATGAGAGCGCCACTGCCTCCTAATGTAGTGGAGGTGCAATTCTAGGAAATTTAAAAAATCTAAATATAGAAATCAAAAAGCATGTTCCCCAAGGCGCGCCTCACTATTTGAGAACCAGTGGTCAGTAACATAAGTGCATTTTCTTTTTGGGGGAAAGCATAAAAACCCTGTCAAAACGTCACCTGTAGTTGTCTCAGTGGACACCTGTTCTGATGAAGTGACCTGTTATCCTACTTTATACCTCCTGTCTTTATAATGACCTCCCGTCTCATCTCTTGACCACCACGGCTATTAAGTGTTAAGTTTCACACTTATGTGAGCTGGCCTTTATAAATGTAGGTTCACTTTATAACAAGAAGCCTAAAAAAAGCTGCAAGCTGCTGCTGAAACAGGTAAATGTCAGACAGGTTTCTCTGTCTTTTTTTGCTTCAGAACAAGCTGTTGTGACAAAGTGGCTTTGCATTCATGGACATGATCGAAAGTATCAGCTGTTGTGTATTTTAAATTGACTATCAGGAAAAACCCATTGAGAATGTTTCCAGTCCGATTAAGTCTGATTAATTTGTAGTCTCTTTGTACTTCTATAATAGTACACTGATGATCTTTGGCTTGTGGACACTTGGTCTTACATCATCTACACAGAGTATGAGTATGAAGTGTAGACACCAAGTGACACCATGAAAACATATTTAACAGGGATGAGAAGACAGGCGGAGAGAGACGGAGATAAAGAGACAAACGAAAGTCTCCCAAAGCTAAGACGAGGAAATATGACGAAGCGTCTGTAGCGCTTGGTTCACTGTGAAAGACCGGTGTGTTACTGAGTCTGAAATGTTGGAGACAAAGACATTGAAGACATTACACCACAATCAGTGATAAGACCATTTATGTAGTTTTATTTTTTATTTCATATTTTCAGTATCATATGGTTTGACATGGTCAGTCAAACAATGTTTAATTAAGGATTTAATTTTATTTTTTTAATTTCAGATGCACTTTAAATCTTTTCTGTTAGTTAATTAAGCTATTCTTTGTTGTAAGTTGGTCCATATTTCTTTCTTTTTTATTCTCTTATATGTTAATAAGGACACAGTGTTATGCAGAGGTACTTATAACAATTTATAGACAAATGATTCTATTTATAGTCGCACGGGGGACGCGAGATGTTTTCTTCTTCCATAGGCGGGGCGAAACAAAATAATTGAGATCACTGATCTAAGGACAGAAGATGTTGGACAAACTGTTAAAAACATCAAGGGTATGCGGGGATCTGTGGTTTGTGATTTTTGGGGCTGAACAAATAAAATTGACTTGACTGCAGCATTTACAGGATTTGCCCAAAAAAAAAAAGTGAAAGAAAGAAAGGAAGCAAGACAGGACAAAGGGGAGGGAGGGAGGTGTCGGAGGAGGAGGACTAGTTCATTGAGGTCAGGATGACAGTAAAGAACAGATGAGATGGGGCGGCTGAGGAGTGTTTTGTAGGTGGGATGTTGTAGGAAAGGGGGTGAGGAGTGGGGGGGTGGGGGGAAACTAGGCCAGTGTCCAGACTCAGAGCACCAAAGGCCCCACGTCCCTGGACGCCTGGTGTCAGCCTCTGACAGGAGAGATGGGACTTTAACACAGAGTTTTTCACCACCAGACGCTCCCCGTCTCCTCTGAAGAATCACCCCCCCCTCCTCCCCCCCCCCCCTCCTCCTCCATGCACTCACCACTCAGAGTTTGAGGAGAGAAATGCACTCGTTACAATAAGGAGGGCACATGGCATGGGACCCGAGGCTTTTGAGCGCCTCCTCTTCCTCCTCTTCCTCCTCCTCCTCCTCCTCCTCTGCTCTCCATAGGATTCGGATCTTTTCCTGCTTGCGAGTGCCTGTGCGTTTCCCCGACTTGACGTAAAATTGAATTTTTTGGAGGCAAGTTCACGCCGCCGAGGTGCACGACCGTTTAATATACCGTATTTTCACGACTATAAGGCACACGTAAAAGTCTTGTATTTTCTTCAAAATGTTGGTGCTCCCTATGTCTGTATGTAGGGGGGATGTGCGTTATGCAGAACATCGTTGTTTTAACAACCTGAAAATGGTAAAGAGACACGCTGATAAAGCACAGTTTAAACTGAAGGAAATCAGCTACACAGCTGAGTTTAAGACATAAGACAGGTGGTACGAGTTGGAGGAAAGACTCGATAAGCTGAGCAAAGAACGAGTGCGTTCCGACGGTCACCATTCGACTTAAAGCAGTAAAGCTAGCAGAAGAAATGAAAATTGAATATCTTTATATTAAACCCTCCCCTATAGTTAGGTTCCTGTGTGTGTGTTAAATACAGTAATGACACACAGAACTGAGACTGAGTCTTTTAGTACGGAGCCTTATGGTCGTGAAAATACAGTAACCGATTAATTGTCAACTATCGCATTATTCTCCAACTTATTTGATAGTCAATTAATTGATTTGAGTAATTTTTAATTCTAAAATACCCAAAACATTATTCTTCTATAATAGTACACTGATAATCTTTGGGTTGTGGACAAAAAAAGATATTTTATGTTCAATCTTCATCTCAATCAACATTTTACACCATTCAAATAATTGATTAAACATTTCAATCATCATTAGATTAATTGACTATCATTAAATATGTAATATATTATATTATATATATTAATATAATATTAATTTTATTATTAATTCATCAGCTCTTAGAATAGTTGTTCGTTGCATCTCTATCAAAGACCATTAAACACACACAGATTAGACCCCCCCCCTGCTGAAAAGGTTTTTCCTTTAAGATGTTTAATTACATAAAGTGTGTGAACCCACTGACAGAAATAGTCATACATTCTGTCATTTTATTATTTATGAGTGGAATTACAGTGACAATAATTGATTCCCCTTCTCTTGCTGGGGGACCCGCCAGAACCCCCCTCAAGGACCCCCCCTGGGGGTCCCCAGACTTCACTTTGAGAACAACTGGCTCTGTTGACCTCCTTTTAGTTTGGGGAAAGTACTTTGCTGCTCGCACAGTATGTCATATTAGGATCCATTTAGTGTTTTTTTCATCCGTTATCAAAACTTTATTAAAGCGGATTTTTCATTTTTACATCTTTGTCCTTTTTTTAAATTTTAGTTTTTTGTGCTGATCCCTGCCGCCTCGCTCTGCCCCACAGATAGAGCAGACTTATCGTCAGGCTTAATCAGGTGGTCTGTTACCTTGGCAATTAAAGCCTTGTTAGACATATAAAAACCTTGAGACTCAAATGGAGAGTCCCTGGCGAGTTAAACCACCGAGCAAATCCTTAAACCAAATAACCTTCCGGTGGGAACACTTCTTCTCTGTGGATAGATGTTTAATTATCTCTGCTTGTTTGGGGGGGGGGAGAGAAAAACTGTTTCACTCCCTCTTGTTTGTCTTAAAAAAAGCTCATGACTATTTATTGGAATTAATTTAAGTGGCAATCAGTGAGCTGTGTTTGATTGTCTGAATGTATTGACCTGAGATGCTGAATATTAAGAACCATTTGTTAAAAGGAACAGTTGAGCTCATCGTTTTATTCTATGTAGAACTGCAGCGATTAATTCATTAATCGATAGTTTCAAACTATCACAAAAATCACCAACTATTCCGATAATTGATTCATGGATTTGAGTCGTATTTAAAAAGAAAATGTCCAATTTCTTTGAGTTGTGGACCGTGGTCTGGACAAAAAAAAAATTTTAGGTTCAGTCTTCAGCTTTAGGAAGAAAATCTGAGAAGCTGGAACCAAAGAATATGTAGATATTCTTCTCAAAAATGACTTAAAACAATTAATTGTTAAACAAAACAGTTGCTGATTCACGACTTGAGGTTGAATATTTGAGCTTATGAACCAAACAAGTTAATCAATTATTTAAATAATCATTACATGAATCCACTATCACAGTAGTTGTTGAATGCAGCTCTATTGAAGATGAGACGCTGGAACCAGTGAATTTTTATGCTTTTGCCTAAAAAATACTTGAGTCAGTTCTTGTGTTTCCAACTAATACATTAATCATCAACTATTCTGATAATCGATTAATGGATTTGAGTCATTATTTGATAATAAAATGTCCAGATTCTCTGGTTCAGCTTCTGTTCTCTGATTATTTCCTGGTTTCTTTATTCTTCTATAATAGTAAACTGATGATCTTTGGGTTGTGGACAAAAAAAGACATTTTAGCTTCAATCTTCAGCTTTGACAAACACTGATCAACATTTTTCACCATGTAATGAACCAAACAACTAATCGATTAATCATTTCAATAACTAAAAAGGTTAGTTGAGTATTAAAATAGTTGTTAGTTGCAGTTTTACCAGTTGGATGCATTTTTGTGTATGAACGTGGCCTCTTAATCACGTTTTCTTAAATAAAGTTAATGGAACATTTAGCCATATTTTAGGAATATTAAACAGATTTCGTGTGTTCCTAATTTACTTTAATGAATTAATCTTCAAGTTTTTTCGCTGCTACGTGGGATCCATTTATCATTTATTCCCAATTGATGCAAAACACCTATTTCAATGTTTGCTCCCCTAAAACTAGGCCAACTATTTTCCCGAATGAATATCTCCCCCCCTTTTTTCTTTTTTTTGAAAATAATGCCACATATTTGAGCAATATGAAGCGATAATTCATCATTATTTAATGATCTCCCGCGGACAGCTCGTCACACGCGGCGCGCGCCCGGCGACAACAGCTGTGCCGGATCCTGATTCGCCGGGACTCAAAACCTGCACGAAGACGCCGCCGCCGCCTCTGCCCCATCGTTGACCTTTGACCCCCCGCGTGACTTTCCCTTCTCTCTCGTCTGTACGTTTCTGTTCCTTTTTTTTTCCTCATCTCACCTTTTTTTTGTCTGTTTCTCCTTCCCTGCCTGACACGCTCCTCTAAATGGGCCTGGCATGCGTCCCACTGTCTAACGAAGGTGTGTGTGTGTGTGTGTGGGTGGTGTTTAGGGAGGTGAGACCTTCTCTGGGACACACTAATCAGCTCCAAACCGAGGCCGGACAGTTGAGTGGAACCACGCTCTACCCCCCCCCCCCTCGGCTGCTCACGTGAGGGTCAAATCAGCTCCATCCTTTATACCACCGTCATTCCTTCACCCCCCCACTACCACCAACCCTTAGATCACCTGGCTTCCATCTCGGGTCCCCAGGCCCGTCCTGGGAGCCTCTGAAGGGAGGGGGGGGGGCGGCGGCGAGCAGATGCCGTACCTGGGGGGAGGGCTCCTGCAGCACGCCGCCTTCTGCTGCCAGCCCTGTGTGTGTTAACCTTTTCTTTTAATTAACGCCGTCCCAACTCCCAACTCTCGGCACCGCGGTCCGGAGAGAGGTTCCCGGGGCTTATGCAACTGTCAGGAAAGTAGGAAAAGGAGGGGGGGGGGTCTTCTGGGAGCTGGAAAGGTGGTGGGCGGGTGTCGGGGATGAAGGTGAACGGGGTGAGGAGGAGGGGGGTTGCGATGAATAATGCGAGCGCGGCCTGGGAGCAGGGGTCTGTCTAATCCTTGGGAGCCTTTTTTCCTTTATCCGCACGCTTTTACGGAAGCACGCGACGCGCCGCTGCTGCCGCCGCCGTGCACTCTTTCCAGGGAACGACGCCACGCTAAATTAGACGTGCTGATGAGAAGATGGCTGCTCTTAATTTGCACCTCAGCTCATTACTCTGTGCGGCAGAGTCGGGAAAAAAGAGATTTCGTTTGTTCTCCAGTTGTTGGCTACGTGGGCCGTAGGCGGAAAAACTGAGAGGCCTGATGTGGTGGGTCAGGAATAATGCATGGTTCACGGTTTACAAAGACGACATAGAGGTTAAGGCCTGTTACTGCAAAACAAGGCTTTTTATTGACTGAGGAGTCAGGAATATTCTCATAATTTTCAATACAGATTCTCTTCTCTGATAATTTCCTGGTTTCTTTATTCTTCTATAATAGTAAACTGATGATCTTTTGGTTGTGGACTGTTGAAAAAAGACATTTCTTCGTCTTAAATTTAGTTCACAAGCAGTAAAGTACAGTAAGTACATTTACTCAACTACTGCACTGAGTCTTCTCCTGCATAATGTCGCCATATGGCAGCGAGAACATTATCTTCTTTTTTCTAAAAAGTTTTGATTTAAAATTTATGTTTCAATACATTTTATTAAAGTTAGGTGTGAAACGGCGGCTTTTATTTTGGAAGAACATACAATTAACGGGGTCACATGACCAGGATACCCTATTTACCAGTCAATTTAGCTCATTTAACATGTGAGCATCATGTTGTTTATTCAGAATTTAGGAAAAAAATTGAAAACTGAATTCTCTACCTGAGGTACGTAAACTTAATTAAAGTTTGATTTTTCTATTATGCAAAATTAAATTTGTTCCATGTGGCAATAAGCTAATGGAGTTCCATTGACTATTATTTGTATTATTTAGGCCATTTTAAGAAATAAACATTCACAACATTTTTTACCATGTGTAAGCAACATTTCATGCAGTAGAGGGTTAAGTGCAGTTTTGAGGTGTTTCCCAGGTATTTAATTAAAAATAATATTGCACTTTCACTCCACTACATATGACAATTTTTTCTAATATAAAGGTGTTTATAAGATTAAGTATTTTTATCATAACTGCTGTTTAAATTGTCGACTTTTTTCAAATTAACTACGCATGAGATTTATACAAATACTAGAGCTGCAACGAATAATTACAGCCATTAATCATCAACTATTTTGATCATCAGTTATTGGAGTTATGGATCAAGTTAAAAGAACAAATTCTCTGATTCCAGCTTCACAAATCTGATTATTTTCTGTTTTCTTTAGACTTCCCTAATTAGATCTGAAAGGATTAGTCGATTAATCAAACGATTATTCTATTAGTTGAGTTACGACTATTTTAACAACTGATTAATCAGTTTGAGTCATTTTTTAATTCTAAAATGTCCAGATTCTCTGGTTCAGCTTCTGTTCTCTGATTATTTCCTGATTTCTTTATTCTTCTATATTAGTAAACTGATGTTCTTTGTGTTGTGGACAAAAAAAGACATTTTTTGATATTAAATCAGACTAATTCTGAAGAACAGAAGCTGCAGCTACATTTTTGCTCCTTAGCCGTGACACGTGTTTAATTCCGTCTGACTAAATTGTTAAATTCCTTTGCGAGCACCGTAGAACCTGAAAATCAGACATGGGTGAATCTGGCCGATGTGTAAAATATTCCGTAGAATAAAAAGCTCTTAGTTCTCATCTGTACCAGCGAACATATAGAGGTGAGTAGCTTGATCTCATCCTGCAGCTGAAGATTCTCCTAATGAGACGGTGGTAATGAGCGAGGATAAAAAAAAGAGAGAAAGGTTGAAAGGTTTGCTTTCATCTCGGTGTGTCGCTGCCAAGTGGAGAACGTCCATCTTTCACTGGGAGATTTTTATGTCCGTCCTAGCTCACGCTAACGCCCCCGGGGGGATCCTTTTCCTTGGCATGTTCGTAGTGGTCACCGTTTGCCGAGGAGACTGTGGGCTGTGGAGGTCAAAGCCATTCGAGAAGGACATAAAAACCCCGAGAATGATTTTTGATCACACTATGAAACCGTCCCGTTGCGGTTAAATGGCGTTCTCCGTGCCAATAACGCGTCTTTTTGTGGAGGTTGTTGTCACGACCGGCGATTTTTGAAGTCGGGAATAAATCTGAGCTTCCTGGACATTAGAGCAACGCTGCCAGCTGGTTGGAGTTTGGTTAGTGTAGGGGGGTTTATGACGCTACGCGTTAGCTCGCCAGTACCGTGGGATGGCTTTGAATATAAGGAACATGTGATAGAAGGAAAAAAAGAACTCTGAGAACTTGGTTCTGAGGCCTTCATCAGGTAGTTTTCAAAGGGAGGAGAGAACCGTTTATGTGTGGTTTATACAGGTGGACCAATCACGTTAATTTCAGCCAAACACGTCGTCATCAGTTAATTAAAATGCATCGAGTCGATCCAAGGGTAACGGAATATAGAAAAAAGACTGATGGAAATGGAAAATACCGCAATACAAAAAAATATAAAAGAGAAGAAACATCATTAGAGTGAAGTGAAGAAATTGTCCAAACTGTCTGATTTCAGTCTTTCAGGTTTCTTTAGAATTCTATGATAATCGTTAGAAGAAATCTAACGATAAATCTGTTAGTTGACTCACATTAATCATCAACTATTTTAACAAATGATTAATCAGTTTGAGTCATTTTTAATGATAAAAAGTCCATATTCTCTGGTTCTCTGATTATTTCCTGGTTTCTTCATTCTTCTATAGAATATTAAACTAATAATCTTCAGGTTGTGGACAGAAAAAGACATTTTAGGTTCAATCTTCAGCTTTGGGAAACACTGATCAACCTTTAACACCATTTAATGAACCAAATGACTAATCGATTAATCATTTCAATAATTAATAGATTAATCCGCTGTCAAAGTAAAGATCCAACAACCAGTCGTGATCACCTCATTTCTGTGTGATGGGACGACAGACTCAAAAAAATGTAGACGCCATGTCTTATCACCTAGAATCACAAAAAAAATGGGGAGAAAAAAGATGAAGTCTCTATGGAGGTTGAATGAAGGCCATTTAAAGGCCTTTTGATTAGTATAACTAAAATATATAGGGTATATTTTAAAATAATTCATATGTTTGGTTCATTAAATGGTGTAAAACATCTTCTTAAAACTGAAGGTTGAAGCTAAAATGTCTTTTTCTGTCCACAACCCAAAGATCATCAGTTTACTATTATAGAAGAATAAAGAAACCAGGAAATAATCAGAGAACAGAAGCTGGAACCAGAGAATCTGGACATTTTAGAATTAAAAAATTACTCAAATCCATGAACTGGTTGAATTTAAAACAAATATTCTGTGATAGATGATGAACAGGAGGGAAACTGAACCTTAAAACAGGAAAAGCTGAATAACAGCAACGTCACAGTAGAATGTTGTGGCTCCGGATCGTGACGTTGAACCGAGGCCTCCGTCGCCTCCATCGTACGAGCGAGGTCGCGGGACGATGGAGTCAGCGAGTGAGTGGGGGGGTTGGGGGGTGGGGGGAAGCTGCCAGGACCTTCTCCTCACGAAGACCCAGAGCAAGGGCACCGGCTCCCCAGCCCCATAGATCAGCCAGCCCTGAATGTCAGAGCTTCACAGCAGCCTCGGCGGTGCCAGGAGTCCCCCCCCCCCACTCGCTGCCTCTCTGGCCCCGGATCCGCTGTCTGGTGACACCACTGCGCTAATGACCCGGTTTGGGAGTTGCGCCACGGGGCTCCTTGGCTCGGGGAAGATGGAAGTTGTGGATATGTTTCGGCAAGGAAGGAAGGTCACCGACGACGCTCTGCTCCGTCTCTTCTCTCCTTTTTTTACTGACGTCCTTCACTCCAAAAACTGGGTGGGTTTTTATCGACGGACGAGTCAGGAATCGTCTCGTTGTGATGATTAGTTGACAATATTCAAACTAAAGTTGTCTGTTTTTTTTTGTCAGTTTACTATCATAGAAGAATATAATTCATTCGTCTACTGACTATTGAAACGATTAATCGATTAATTGTTTGGTTGATAAGCAACTAATTTAAATACGAAGTAAAATGTCGATCAGTGTTTCCTGATTTGAGAAGATGGAACCAGAGAGAATTTAGACACTTTCTTATTTTAAAAAAATACTCAAATTGATGATCAAAATAGTTGCTGATTCACTTAGTAATTTACAATAATCGATTAATCGACTAAGCTACTTTCCACCTGTAGTTGTACATAAACCACAAAACAACAGAAACCAGAAAATAATCAGAGAAGAGACGCTGGAACCAGAGAATCTGGACATAGTAAATAATAATTAGTAAAATTAGTGGTCAAATTAGTTGGCGACTAATTGATTAATCAACTAATTGTTGCAGCTCTAGTTGTTATGGTTCTGTAGTAGATGCATGTGTATTGTTTTCTATGCTGTTGGTTGTGTTCTATGCAGAACTACAGATGGAAAAAAAATTCTGGTTTCTTCTGAATCTTGAATCATTTTACAGCATTTAAAGCACCGATGGTCTCTCAGTCTTTAGTGGCTGTTCTAATATTAATTAAGAGCATAATGAAGAGTTTTACACAATACAGATACATGTACTACACAAACATTAAAATACTAGAGCTGCAATGATTAGTCAATTAATTGATTAGGTAGTTGCCAACTGTTAAATGAATTGATTAAAGGATTTTAATATTTTTTAAGAAGAAGTCTATAAGAAGTTCTAGCTTATCAAATCTGGTTATTTTTCTTCATTGACATCTGTCTACTTGCAAGTAGAAGAAAATTCAGTTTTTTCATCAACTGACGAATCAGAAATCTCCTCACGTCGACATAATTTTCCGACGCCTCCCGGCCAACAACGAGGCAGATGTTTATATGTGTGAGCTGTGTAATTACTGTTCCATTATTTAATTGCTCACCAATTTTTCGTGGTGAAGAGTGAAGTTGGAAAAAAGCCTCGGCTGCCAACAGCGGAGACTTCTGATTGTTGAAGCTCTCCGTGATGTGTTTTTTCTAATCAGTTTACTGTGTTAGAACGCCCCTGCGCTCACAGAGAGGCCAACGTTTTCAGTCACTTCTTGTTTTTTTTTCAGCCTCAGGAGTTTGGCTGGTTGGAGTGTTGAGTCCCTGGGGGGCAGCTTCTCCTGTGGTGATGGGGAGGGCGCCGCACCGCCTTGACCTCCTCACGCCCGGTGTGGGTGGCGTTGTTCCAATGAGACCCGGAAGACGGCAGCGATCGCGTCCGGTTGGTGGTCGACTCTCCTGGGAAGTGGCCTCCATCTCGGGGGGTCGTCGTGCATTCCAGCCGTCTCCATCATTATAAGCAAGTGAGTATTAGTAGTGGTGGTGGTGGTGGTGGTGGTGGTGGTGGGGGGGGGGGAAGAAAAGTTGGATGTTCTGCCTTTTTCTCAAAAAAAAAAAAAATGAACGTGCCCCCTGCTCCTCAAGGGGAAACATTCACATCTCTGAGTTGTAGGAGCTGGATGAGTTTTAATGAGGCAAGTCAAGAGTGTGTGTGTGTGTGTGTGTGTGTGTGTGTGTGTGTGTGTGTGTGTGTTGTACACGCGAGTCTATGTATCTGCCCTCCTCTAACGAGCGTAATTGACCGACCCTGCTTTTAAGCCGCCCCGTTTTTTCCACCATTTGTGCGGAGCGTTCTGCTAAATAGCCTTCAGTGATTATTATTTCTACAGGAGACACTTCATCGGGATTCAAACTTTCTCTCAGAGTTTTCAAAGTTACGTTTTTTTTATTTTTTCCTCGGACAGCAGAGGGCGAGGAGGCCACAGGTCAGAATTAAAAAAAGAAAAACGTTGAAGGCTGCCACCACCCGAGGGCCGAGGGTTCCACCAGGGAACGATTCACCCTGCTGAGAAGACTGGATCTGAGATGCTGCAGCAAACACACTTTACTGCAGCATCTCAGCATCCAGTGAAAAGAACTGAATTACTGTATTTTCACAACTATAACTATATAATTAAAGTCTTATATTTTCTAACAACCTGAAAATGCTAAAGAGACACGCTGATAAAGCACAGTTTAAACTGAAGGAAATCAGCTACACAGCTGAGTTTAAGACATAAGACAGGTGGTACGAGTTGGAGGAAAGACTGGATCAGTGGATCACAGAGCAAAGACTGGATCAGTGGATCACAGAGCAAAGACTGGATCAGTGGATCACAGAGCAGAGACTGGATCAGTGGATCACAGAGCAAAGAACGAGTGAGAGAAGCGTTCCTATGGTCACCATTCGACTAAAAGCAGTAAAGCAGCAGAAGAAATGAAAATTGAACATTTCCGTCTTGGTGCTTTTGTTTCGGTGCCATTTCTCCATCCAGACCAGGACTACGGTAGCACAGCAACTTCCAGCGGATTATAACGCATCATTTAGAGGAAAGTGACTCTGATGGTGAAGAAAGTGAAGCTGGCATGTTTGATGGAGATTTAGCTGCTGTTGGAATCAGAAACAGAGGATGAGGACTTTGATGGTTCATGCATATCACGGCTGCAGCGATTAATTAATTTGAGTCGTTTGTTAAAGAAGAAAACCTGTTTGTTTGAGCGGGGAAAAGGAAAGAAAAACTGTTTCACTCCCTCTTGTTTGTCTTAAAAAAAGCTCACGACTATTTATTGGAATTAATTTAAGTGGCAATCAGTGAGCTGTGTTTGATTGTCTGAATGTATTGACCTGAGAAGCTGAATATTAACAACCATTTGTTAAAAGGAACAGTTGAGCTCATCTTTTTATTCAATGTAGAGCTGCAGAGAATAATTGATTAATCAATAAGTTGCCAACTATCACATTAATCACCAACTATTCTGATAATCGATTCATGGATTTGATTCGTATTTAAGCAGAAAATGTTCAATTTCTTCGAGTTGTGGACTAACTACTATAACAGTAGTTGTTAGTTGTAGCTCTACTAAACATTTAGATCTATCATGCAGGCAAATAAATAAATCATCATCCTCATTTTTCAGTATTAAACAGGTACACGCTGAATGAAGCCTTTTTATTTTTTATTCCCCTCCCACTCAGGTGGGTGAGACTTGAATGAAAATCATTTTTTGTTGGTTTTCATTGTGCCTATTTGCTCCCAAAATGTATATTTGATTTTTTTCCCCCCTCTCCATATTTATAAGGTGATCCCTGCGGGGGGTGGGGGGGCGAGCCATGTCAGGCGGTTTCTCGAGCATCATGAGCATCGCTCCTCACATGAGGTTTCCTCTTTTCACTTGAAGGAAAAACAACCAAAAAAAAAAAACACACATACAACAACTTCTGAGTGAGGTTGTGTTTTTTTTCCCACTTACTTTGTCACTAATGAAAGCAGCAAAGAGCCCTGGAGGACCAGGAGCTCTGTTTGTTTGTCTGAGACGTTCGAGGGTGGTAGAAAAAAAAAGACGTCGTCGAGATTGAAGTTTTTTTTGAGGCAGCCGAGACCTCCCGACAGAACCCGGGCGTCTAACAAACAGAAACAGGCGTTGTGTTTTACCCGCTTTTACCGTGGTTTCCAGGCTCTTTGAATCCCACCAGAAGTCACGTCAATCCGTGTCACGCGTCGGTTCACTGGCGGTTTTTTTACGGCGGCACGTGGGCGGCGGAAAATTATCTGAGCAGCAGCGGTGGAGATGAAATTACGAGATTTCAAGAGATCGGGCAAACGGAATCAAATGATATGATATGTAGGTCAAAGACTCAAGAGTCTCCAATTGTGATTATCTAACACTAATTAAACTACAATTAGTAATTGGTCCAATTTAAAACTTTATTTAAAACGTCTACAAACGACTAAACCTGTTAAATGTGTTGAGTTGTTTATTTTATCTTATATGTTTAAACATCAGAAATAAGTAATTATTAAGAAGCAAATGTCTAAATTTTAAGACTAAAGAAACTAAAAAATAATCAGAGAAGAAAAGTTGGACATTTTCTTCTTTAAAATGAATCAAATCGATTAATAGATTATCAAAATAATTGATAAAAGTAATAGGAGCTAATCAATTAATCAACTAATCATTGCAGCTTTACAATTGTTAATGATTTTTAGGCCTTTAACTTTTCACATTCTGACGGTGGAGCTGTGACAGTTAGGCGACTAATTGATTAGTCCACTAATTGATTAGTCCACTAATTGATTAGTCCACTAATGATTAGTCGCCAACTATTCCATTAATCAACTGTTTTGATAACCAATGAATTGATCTGATTGATTGATTTGAGGTTATAAAAGTTATGAAAACTCATTACAGGTTTAATGCTGTCAGGCAGTTAAAATTCGAGCAACGATTAATTGATTAGTTGCCAACAATTACATTAATCTTCAACTATTTCGATAATTGATTAATCGATTTGAGTCATTTTTTCTGAAGAAAATGTCCAAACTTTGGTCACAGAAGAGTTATTTTATTTTAGGTTGAATCTAAACATTGATTGACCTTTTATACCACTTTACGAACCAAAAAAACAAATCAATTAATCATTTTTCTAATCAAATCGATGAATGGATTATCAGAATATTGATTAGTGGCAGTAGTTATTTCATCTATAACACAATGTGATATTAGTGCTGAGGACTTACAGTTCAAAACAAAGCTTTATTATCCTGCTAAATGTTTTCAAAGCGATCTAATTGACATTTTAGACCATTTTATGGAACCAAACAACTAATTGATTAATCATTTTGTGACAGTTAGTCAACTAATTGATCAGATATTTGCATATCATTTTATGAGGTATTGATTATAGATGGATGGGGGGGTACTTTGAGCAGAAGGCTGCAACGTGACACAATGTGCAGAAGTGAAGGGGTGTGACTATGTCCTGGGAGCTGTGTAATGAGTGCCAGTCAATAGACGGGTCCTCCTCAGAACAGTGAATGGCCTCATTTCCAACTCCAAAGTAGAGGTAGGAATGCCCTATAGGACGGGGCAGCCTCATTATGTACTCACATCATTAACTTTTATGCTTAGACTTAAACTTTTATAGAGAATTTTCTTTAACAAACTCTGATTCCGCCGCGGTAAAGGCTATCAAAGGTTGTTGTTAATTTTCTCTTCTTTTTTCGCCCTGTGGACTGTTTCTCTCTTTCTGGTTTCCTCCGTCAGAATGGAAAAGCGCTGAAAAGCGAGGGGGGGGGGGAGCGTGGCTGTGATATTCAGATGGGGCCCCCGGCGGAGTCTATACCTCCAGGCTGCTGGGGGGCAGAGGGCCGGGTGTGAAGCCACCGCAGGACTCTGCTCTGGATCTCATTTTCACATGGCGGGGGGATGAGGCCTGGTCCACGTCGGGCGGAGGAGTGTGAGCACCACGGCCCACGATTTGATGAGGGGGAGAGAAAGAAAGAAAGAAAGAAAGAAAGAAAGAAAGAAAGAAAGAAAGAAAGAAAGAAAGAAAGAAAGAAAGAAAGAAAGAAAGAAAGAAAGAAAGAAAGAAAGAAAGAAAGAAAGAAAGAAAGAAAGAAAGAAAGAAAGAAAGAAAGAAAGAAAGAAAGAAAGAAAGAAAGAAAGAAAGAAAGAAAGAAAGAAAGAAAGAAAGAAAGAAAGAAAGAAAGAAAGAAAGAGAGAAACCTAGGATTCTTCCACAGTAGCAGCTTTCCCAAAGGCTGCAGCCCCACATTCGTTTTTACTACTGAAGATAAGCCTCAAATAATGAGAAAGAAAAGAAAGAAAAGTTTTTCTGAAACTGTGAATACATCAGTGAAACTAATACAAATAACTACTATAACAATACTATTGTTAGTATATAACTACTGCAATATTCTCTAAAAAGGCTGTTATTAGTGCTGCAACTAATGATTATTCTTATTCTAGTCAATCTATTGATTAGTACAATGATCAATCGATTAGTTGTTTGGTTGGCAAAATGTTGATCAGTGTTTCTAAAGCTGCAGATTGAAGCTAAAATGTCTTTTTTTGTCAACAACCCAAAGATCATCAGTTTACTATTAAAGAAGAATAAAGAAACCAGGAAATAATCAGAGAACAGAAGCTGAACCAGAGAATCTGGACATTTTAGAATTAAAAATTATTCAAATTAATTATTAGTTTATCAAATTAATTGACGAATCAATCATTCACTTGATCAACCAATTATCACAACTCTAGTTATTATGTGTGTGTAGTGAATGAATCTGTATTGTGAACTATGTTGTTTATTGTGTTTTTTTTCGACCTACAGATGTAAAGTAGATTAGTTGATTAATCAATAAGTTGAATCCCTAACAATTTTGATAATTGATTGGGTTCATTTTTAATCAGAAAATGTCTAAATTCTCTGGTTCCAGCTTCTCTTCTCTGATTATTCTGTTTTTTTTTATTCATTGTTGACTGTTGGTCTGGACAAAAAAAGACATTTAGGTTGATTTATGGCAACTAATCGATTAATCAGTTCAATAATCAATAGATTTATCAATGTTAGTAGCAGCCATAGAATATAAATCATAGCAAATATAAATAAACAAACCCCATCATTAAAATATCTTCCTGTGACTCAGATCAATGAATTCAACTAAGTTGTTAATTAATGTCATAATTGGCAACTAATCGATTAATCATTTCAATAATCAATAGATCAACAGATGTAAGTCGCAGCCTCAGAAAATCAAAGTGAATATAAGTAGATATATAAAAACATCTTCTCTGGTGTCACACACATGAGCAGAAACAGTAAAAGTAAAATGTACTTTGGTTGATTGAAACGATTAATCGTTATCAAATTTGTGGTTAATGTGATAGTTGACAACTAATCAATGAATTGTTTCAATAATTGATAGATTAATCAACTTTAGCTGCGAAGTAATAAAAAAGGGAAATGATTAAAAGTTGTAACAGAATTATAATAGTAAACTGATGATTTTTGGGTTGTGGACAAAAAAAGACATTTTAGGTTGAATTATGACAATTAATCGATTAATCATTTCAATAATCAATATATTTAGCAGTGTTAGTCACAGCCCTAGAATACAAATCATAGTAAATATATATAAACTTTTCTTTTTCTGGTGTCACACACGAGCAGAAACAGTAAAAGTAAAATGTTGTGTTGATTTAAATCTATTAATCATTATCAAATTAGTTGATTATTGTAATAGTTGACAACTAATCAATTAATTGATAGATTTATCAACTCTGGCTGCAAACTAGGGTGGAAACAACACGTTAGAACAGAAAGGAGCAAAAATTTGAACAAAATGATCATAGTGAACTGATGATATTTGGGTCATATACTGTTCTGGACAAAAAAGGATGCAACTAATCGATTAATTGTTTCAATAATCAATAGATTTATTATTGTATGTTGGTAG